>JAMQGT020003556.1:0-58771 GCA_024447675.2 Pterophyllum scalare | reverse complement strand
GTGCAAAAGACAATTGTAGCAAATAGTAGTGCAAATTATGGTCATTCTAAGAGTCAGAAAAGAGGATTATTCCATGTATGCTCATTGGATAATGACTCGTCAATCATTAGTCGTTAGACACCGCGCTGTTTCACAGTAAGTTTAAAAACACTAAAATGGCAACAGCAACAAAAAAAGCTCAGCTTGAGGCTTCTATCGCGATTTGCGCGTACAGCTCTGTGAGCGTAGAAGCTCCTCCCACCTTTGTTCAAATCTTCTGTTTACTAGGGGCAGCCAATCAGAAGACAATGGTTTCAGACAGCGGCTACACTAAGGTCTATTATTAAAAGGTTTACCTGAACTGTGAATCATGCAAAGCTCCTCTAAAAGAGTCCAAGAGCAGATATGAGGGACAGGAAATGAGCACAACAGGGTCCCCTTCAAAGGTTCCAGTTCCCCCTCACTCCACATTTTGCACAGGACAAACATCATAACAGCAGAGAACTGCGCTTCTAGTTTTTGGTTAAAACTGGCTGAATACACCTCCCTCTCCTCCTGCTGCTTAAGCAGATGTGGGCTATGTGCTCCCCATACTGTACGCCGCGCCGCTGCCTGAACCCCGCTTACATATGGCTGCTGCACTAACACACTGGGTTCAAGTGAAGCATAACCGGGGGGGAGCTGGTTTTCTGATGACGCAGCGCGGAGCTGAGTCAACACATTTTCACAACTCGCCTTATTTACAAGCGCATAAATACCGAAAAGAGACGAGACGAGTCGGCCGGACTGCTAAACGCCTCGCCTGCTGTTTGCTCTAATATCTGTTTTTTGTGAATGGAGACACAGAGAGAGATGCTTGTTGGTTCCGCTCGGTGCTATTCAAAGCAAAGCAAAGCAAAACAAAGTCCCCCAACAGCGAAAACAGGCACGGAGAGACATTAAACACACTTACTTTCACTCTGGATAGCGAGGCGTCAATGATCATTACTTAATACCTGATACAACGCGTGCCTCTCGATACCAGATCGATACAATGTAGCGACACATTTTCCGCACAGGAATGAATACAGTGAAACAGCGAGGCATTCCTGCTTAACAACGCGCTCTAATACTCTCTGTCGCTACGACATACCCGCCGAAAACAGCCCGATCGGCTTCAACGAGCTCCCAGATGAGAATAATAGCGCAGAAAAAAGGCGATTAAATAAAAGGATCTACCATCTTACCTAAGCGGTGCTGTATTTCAAAATGGTAGCGCCTGCTTCCGTTTGAACGTCGGGCATACTGCTGGAGAGGCTGCAGAGGGGGAGGGCTGCTGCTGCTGCTGCTGCTGCACCGGGAGGATGCTGAATCCTCACAAAAGAAAACCTTCCAAAATGACTCAAGCACACACACAGAGCCCCGCATAAGCCTTTTTAATGTATTGCTGCTACCAGCGGGGACAAAGCCGCGGGCTCTTGGCCCAAAGGGCCAAGCAACAAGTGAGTGAGCGGGGGTCAATTAATGGTGACACATTTGCTTAACCACAGAGGACACCTCCAAGTGCGGAATTAATGTTTATGTGGGCTCGGTGGAGCTGTGATTAAAGAGACACAGTAATGAACTGATCCATACTCATCTTGATTTATTTCACAGTAACTCAAACATCTGTGGATCTGGGATTCCTGCTTAGATATTAGACAATTTTAATACAAGTTGTTGTTTTTTTTACATGTCCACTTAGAATAATCATTTGTGGCAATCATTCTTCATTTAAAACCCAGACACTTCAAATGGAGAGGGACAATCCCGGAACATTCACTAGGAAATTCAATAAGCTTATTCAGGCATCAGCAGAACAAGACAGAAGCTCGATTTGGGGGTGAAAAAAAAAAATCAATCCAAAACTTGCTACACACACAGACACAGACACCAACATGTCGCAGTGTTGCTGGGGTATATGCAGAGGTAGCAGTTTGGAACACTTCTATTTCAATCATCCAACTTTCCTACAAGCGAACAGGGGAAGTCTGAAAGATTGCCAGCTGTCCTCTCTGTGGCTCTAAAGTTGGCTGCAGCAGTAATATAGGAACACTAACCTCACTCTCCATGTTGGAGAAAAAAAAAACAGCTGAGCACACTATCCTTCAAGGACTCCCTCTGTCATTTTTTAAACCCCCCTCTTGCCCTTTCACTCTGGAAGGAATTTCACTCTCCCTCCCAGGCTCTTTTTAAACTCTCCTGCCGAGTCGCTCACACCACCTTACGGATTTAAGGCAAACAGACCGAGGGAGGGACGGATGGTTTTCACCCCTTCCTAAGATTTTGACAAACATTTTCAAAATAAAAACATGTCTACATCTTAGATCCTGGCCTTTCAAGATCTGATTTGGTTTTCCAACCACTAGCTGTGCACTCACCTTAAAACGATGCCAATATTCACGAGCAATCATAATAATCTTCAGCATCACGTCGCTTTAATATTATTTGTGCTTTATAAAACTCAAATATGTGCAGATAACATGCACCCCCAAATAATGTTGTAGCTTCTTGTCCTTCAGGGGGATTTATATAATTAATTGATGCTTTCGAGTGTGCCAGCAGCTGTGTGGGTAACTCACATACTAAATCTTTAGGCTAAGAACGCTAATAACGGACATCTTACTAATAAGGTGACTTCAACGCATTTAAACCCCAAAGAGAACAATGAGTGTTTGATTATATAACAAAGAACTTTTCCATACAACTAAGGCCATTGATTTCTGTTTGGTCATCAGTGCAGCCATCTTCAGGACTCCGTCTTCCTCGCTTCAGCTCCAACCCTCCCCGCTGAGAAATGCCATCTCCATTTCTCTTTGAGACACTCCCCCCCTTCCCATCCAAACTCCCATCAGAGTCTGTTTCAGAGAATTACAGGTGTGCTGCCGGTGTCTCTGGGTTTGTCTTGCTTCGACCTGTCCCGGCTATTGGCCGGTCTCTCTCCTCCCACAGCGTGATGCCGTCACAGGCACAAATCTGCTTGGGATTTTGGAAAAGGCCCGCCGACCGGGCGATGATCCCACAGGCCAGTCTGCAGAGGACAAAAGAAAGAAGCAGGAAACAATCAGAGACCGAAGACCAACTCGGAGTTCTTGAATAAACAATTTCGACACCACTGTTATTTGGCTGTTGGAGTGCCTTTAATTTGCATATTTTCAAAGTTTATAAATGTTTAGTTATTCACAAAAACATTGATTAACTGGTCTGGTTGTGACTGAAATGATAGCGGAAGGATTACTGGCCCGCAGCAGGCCTGGGCCAGTAATTAAAAATTAGTCAGTTAGTGAAAACAAACATTTCCTGGTGTTGACCAAAGGTGAGGGTGGCCTGTGTAACGCTGACTCAGACTACAGGACTTAGCTTTCCAATGCTATCAGTGTTGTTTATTATTAGAGAAGTTTAATAAAATTAGCAGACATTAACGACATTGGTGGAAACTGCTCTACATGTGGTCTGGAAATGTACAGCAGTAACACGGGAATCTGATTCTTCTCCTCTCATTACTAATAACAGAAATCAACAGTTCCATTCCTCCTTCATATGTATCATTTGGATAGGCAACATTTTTTTAGGCCCATCATTCACACCACCATAGACATGCACTCTCTCCAGCTGGTTAGAAGGTCTTCTTAAAAGACACAATAACATGCTAGTGTCTTTTTCTTTTAGAATCATAATCAGAATTGTGGTTATTTCCAAATTTTTACCCAAGCAAGCGGTGGTTGTGTAACTTACTTGGTTCAGTTACGTATTGCTGCTACAGCTTTGTGTCACTGCTTTTTGTTTTTGCCCATTTTTGTTTTGTTCCTGGGCTTTCTTCCTATTTTGCTCCCTGTCTGATTTTGTTTTGGTTTCGGTCCCTCCGTCCTGGTCCCCCGCCTCCAGCCCTGGTGTGGTTTTGTTTTCAGTTTTGGCTTTCGGAAGCTGGCTTTTGACGGGGTGGCCCAGTGTTTTGTGTTCGTGTTGTTCTGTTTCAGTTATTTCTCTTATTATGTTTATTAGCTCTCTTTTGTATTCCTCATGTTTATCTCTAGTCCCTTGTGTTTCCCTGTATCAGGTCTGCGTCTCTGTCCAGTGTCTGTGTGCCTCTCCCCCATGTCAAGTCTGCATGTACCTTGTTTAGTCATTTCCTGTTTTGTTTTGACAATCTTGTGTTCCTCGTGCTTTTTGTTTATTTTTGCTTCCCCTGTTACTACTTTCATTTTCTTCACCTGCTGTGCCCTGCTGTTTCCTCTTGCCCTGATTAACTGATGTGTATTTAAGCCCTCAGTTGTCTTCTGTTCATTGTTTTGTCATTGTCTATGTACCTTCTATGGCACATCAGCATGTTTACCATATTGATGTAGCAGAGCGGCACTGTAGACCAATACAAGTGATTAGACTGAACTTCATAAAGCGCCTTTCTACAAAGTTATTTAACCTGTTAACTGGCAACAGCCTGCCCACGGGATCACAGCATCACAGTAATGCTGCAGTCCGTCCTTACGATGCTTTTATATGACAGACTACACCCTCAGAATTGGATTGACACCTCATTTGGCCAATCATGTTATATTGCATTTTCCAGAGCTGATAATAAGCAGATAGCGTCATGTGACTTCTCTAGACATGCCCCAACTCTGACCCAAAACCCAAAACCACAGCTGTATAGCCAATTAAAATTACTGACATGTGGGTATATGGCACTATGGGGTATGTTTTCACATGAATCCATAAACTTCCGGTGTATTCAGTGCATTTTCAGTGCACGAAACTGAGCAGGAAGTAAGAGTGTGCGCACTGTTGTGCGTAAAGAGTGCTTACAGTACTTTTTCTCACCAACAAATTGTCAGAATGCATCAAAAACAGGCCATATAAGCGACTAAATGACTCACGAGAGTGGATTATTATTTATTAGAGGACTTCGTCGCTGATTCGACTCTTTTTACGGAATCTCACGAACGAACAGCTGTTACTCTGAATAGTATATCAATGTTCCCCCCAAAGCCCCCCAAAGCCCCCCACTCACACACGCACGTGCGTACAATTTGGCAGGGGTCGTCACAAAAAGAAACGTGAAGCGACTGAATTTAAATTAGAATTCAAAAGCCGTAGTGGGTTAAATATAGCGAGGGAAAAGTCATGTTGTGTGTGGATTCTAGCGAGGGAGAGATTTGGGGGCTCGGTGGTGTGCATGCCATGTCTACTAAAAACTGGAGACTGTTTCGTAGTGTAGTATGCCCGGACCTGGATCAGACTGGTTTTCCTGATGTGTTATATGTGGCTCAGTGGATCAGACCGACAGATAGTGAGCTGTATAGGGTGGAGGCGGACCGCTACAATCGCAACAGCGATGATTTTGTTTTTGTGACCATCTGTGATGACAGGACTGATGTAATAGCATCCAGGGGGGTTGAAAACTGGATGTTAAATCCATACCCACTCACAGTGATTGAACGCACATCGTGGTTTAAGGACTTATTTTTTATTCAGTGGGCAGACTGGAAACCTATGCAGCACTTGTTTAAAGAGATTGACAACGTTATCAAGAGGGATAGAGTCAACAACGCTTACGAGAATATTAGAAAGCGTCTTGTTTTTGACGATATCTCGTGTGCTGAGAAGACTTCTAGGCCTTCTCCCCTGTGTAGGCCGAAAATCATCAGACAGTCAGACTACTAGAGAATAAAATACGGTATGTGCGTATGTATGAGAAACATGGTCCTACCTTCTGTCAAACGCATGTCAAGATCTTATCAGTAATAGATAAAGATCTTTAGAGCTGATAAGATAAGCAATAATTAAATATATATATTATAGGTATTTTATGTTTTATGTATTGATTGAATTAAATATATTTTGTATAATAATATAGGAGTGGGGTATGTCATTGGGTGCTTATGTGTCACTTGAATGGCTAAAGTGTGAAGTTTAAAAAATAATGTTTCATTAAGTGGGGATATTGGATTATTTTGTTATGTTGTTATGCATCTATTCATTCATCCTATACTCATCAAAAGTTATATATTCCAGTGATCATGAAGTTTGGATTTGTTGGGAATAGTATAAATTGAAAATCATAGGAACATGTTGGAAGCAGTTTAATTAGAAGTTTGTGAAGTTGTGGAATCACAAATAATTCACGGCTGGGACATAAAGCTCCTGTCCAGTGGTGAAACCCAGTATGCTGAATGGTATGATTGAAGGAGAATCATTTAAAACATATTTGGGAGCAGTTTGATAAAACTGAAGTTATCCTTAAATCCAGTGAGGCTGAGGAGAGCAATGCACATGGGCTCCTGCTCCATCGTGGTAAAGTCCGACTATGCTCGGAAATAATATGAGTGGAGGATGACTAGACCTGTTGGAAGCAGTTTAATTGAAGTTTGTGAGGCTCTCTTGAAATGGCCGGTAAAGGTCTGGAGAAGCCGGTCACATGAAAGCTTCCTGTGCAGACAGTGGTAAAGATGGCATTGCTTGGAAATCCTGTGGGGAACCTCGGAGCATAGTTTCAAAGTCTTTGAAGACATAGATTGAAGTTTGTGAGGCTACTGCTGGGAATCACAGTCGTTTCAAGAGAAGCAAAGCACATGAACATGCTTGCAGAGAGAGCAATGTGGTGATGGTTGTGTCTAGTTTACTTGGTTCAGTTGCGTATTGCTGCCAAAAGATCCCGAACTAATTTTTAAATTGAATTTTTTTAGTAAAAGTGGACAATCTTCGAAAGGATATTGAAAAATGGAAGACACTCCCACTTTCAATGATGGGCCGTATAAATGCTATTAAAATTATCTCCTTGCCTAAATTTTTATATCTTTTTCAGGGTTTGCCAATTTTTATAACCAAGGCCTTCATTAAACTGTTGGACTCAATAATCCTTCCCTTTGTTTGGGGCTTTAAAGCCCATCGAATAACAAGAATTCATTTACATAAACCAAGGAAGATGGCTGGACTGGGTTTACCATGCTTTCAACACTATTATTGGGCAGCAAATGTAAGGGCCCTGGTCTACTAGCAGGAAGGTTACGCCCAGGAGATTTTTGCAAATACTCCCCCTTGGGTCGCCATTGAAAAGAGCACTGTTGACAATAGTTCACTCCCAGCTCTTCTTTTTGCAGCTCCCACATCTTCCACAAACACTGGAATAAACAGCATGATTGTTTTAAATTGTTTGAAAATATGGAAGCAAATTAAAGTACACTGTAGGCTACCAGAGACATCAGTTTATGCCCCAATTTATTGTAATCATGCCTTTGCTCCTTCACTATCAGATACATCATTTAGGGGTTGGTGATCAAAAGGCATAATTACACTGAAAAACTTCTATATCAATAAAAAATTCGCCTCATTTGCAATGTTAAGGGACTGTTTTTGTCTTCAAGATGCTGATTTTTTTTTAGATATTTACAAATTAGAAATTATGTCCGTCTTATCATTCCGAGCCTCCAAATTCTAAAAAAATTAATTTTAAACTTTGTTGACATCTTTACCAAGCAAATGAACTTTGCCACCAGCTCCCTGAGAGTTGCATGGGAGGAGGAGCTGGGCTTGCAGGTTGGCAAGGAGGTTTGGGAGGAGGGTCTTCGGAGGATTGGGTCATGTTGTATTAATGTGAAACATCAGCTGATTCAGTTTAAGGTGTTCCACAGACTTCATTACTCAAAAACTAAATTGCATGAAATATATCCTTTAGTTTCCTCACTTTGTGATAAATGTAAGTTGGTGGATGGCTCCTTGTCACATTTCTTCTGGTCATGCCCTAAGCTCTACCAGTACTGGTGTGACATCTTCAACTGGCTCTCAGAAGCATGTAAGTGCGTGTTGGTTCCAGATCCCCAGATTGCATTATTTGGATATTCTTCTTCACTAATGACCCATAGCACCTCTGTGCAAAAAACTGTGGTATATGGAATGGTAATAGCCAAGAAAGTAATTTTAAAATTGTGTAAATCGGATAGAGTTCCTCAATTTAAAATGTGGCTAACTGAACTTTCAGAGATACTTCATATGGAAAAACTGCGGTATGATATTTTGGGATCCACTAACAAATTCTGTAATGTTTGGCAGCAATTTATTGATCATCTTAATAAGCATAAGGTAGATCCAAATGCACAGCCGGTTTCTTAGTATGCCGCCCATGTTTTTTTTGTTGTTGTTTTTTTAGGCAGATACCACTATCATATAGTACAAATGGAAATGTTTAGCAATGTGGTTTATGTTAACACTGACCATTAGTATTGCTGCAGCTTCTGTGCGTGCAGATCACTTTCTATCCTGGCTGCAGCTGCAGGACTTTCAAGTCTCTTTGAGAGACTTTTGCTTGTTCTGCTGTAGCTGAGAGCGTCTTACAGACTCCTGAAGTTTTTATTCTTGTCCTGTGCAGATGGTGAAATGTTAGAGGAGCTTGTTAAGAAGTCTCTGAGATCAGAGGTCACTGCATGAAAACGCAAGTATTCACTGCTTCTCCATAAATCACGTTTTCATTTGTTGCCCTTATTATTGAATTTAGTCTCTTTTCTTCCTTCCAGCTGTTTTTGTCTGATGATTTCAGCAGAGTGACGATATGGCCCATGCAGAAGCTGGTGAGTGTTTATTGCTCTGATAACACACTGTCCTCTCCCACGGTTTACAGCTCACACACATGATGACGTGTCCAGGCATTCAGCTTGTTCAGAAAAACTAAAGAAGATGAAGTGAACATGAAAATCTTTCAGTTCTCTGAACTCTGGTCTGTGCAGCACTGATGCACTTTCTCTTCACTCCCATCATATCAGGTTTCTGCTTTTGTTGTTTGTTCGCTGAGCTTTGTAAGTCAGGTTGGATTATAACTGTTTCTGTTAGTATTTTACAAGAAAGGACACACAAACTATAGTGGAGGTCATAATAAATAGTTCATTATATTGTAATTAAACTGTATGTTAGATTATTCATTGATCAAGTTTGCTCTTATAGAACACACATAACATTTTTCTTTGTTAATACTTGGAAAAAATGAACACCATGAAAGGTTAAAGGGCATGAGCCCATCTGTCTTTACGATGATGGAGCCAAGAGGCTTTGTTTTCAGTTACATTAATAAAAACACCCATTTTAAAGAGACCTGATTTGACTGAATGCCAAGCCAAACAGAACAATAAGAGCAGGAAATACTGTCTTAAATGTGGTGTGATAATGGAGGCGCACATGGAAAAAAAAATCTGAAATAATAATCACAGTTCTGATAAAACAAAAGCAAAACAAATGTGTCTCTGTGGACAAGCTTACTCTGGGAAGTATTTCAGTATATTAGGATAAAAGTTCCTCCTGATTTCAGTGTTTTTCATGAACTGTTACACTACGGGTTGTCGTACAGCACAGGAACAATTTTGAACTCGTCAGGCTTTTGGCTGTTAAATCTTTAATAAATAAACAGAAGGAGAACTAAAAGACTATAATGTTGTTTGTGTTGTTGCAGTGAGTGAAGACAGGCGTCGCATAAAGCGCTGGAACAGCAACGAGTTCATGCCACCTGACAGTGAGTTTGGGACACTGAACACTAATTATTGGGAAAAACAGAATATAAATGAACACTGGAAATCAGATCATTGAAAGTTTTTGAAATAATATCTATACAGTAATGTCTGAACACATAAATATGAATATTCAGATTGCAGTGGGGTCTGTAAATGTATGGACAGTCCTAATCTCGCCGTGTATGCCACTGCCAGGTGGGCAGGCAACTTTCACCTTCATCAACACGGCAACTCAAGAAAGAAGTCACCTGGGATTTCCAAACTGATACTTCAGGTGCATGTGTTAAAAATCTCAGATGAGTTTGAAGTTTGGTGACATCAAGGTCAGAGGTCAAGTTTACTGAAAATATTGTGAATAGGATAGCTCGAGGAGAAGGTCGTGAAGACTTTTTCAGCCATGCCGTAAGCTTTGCACACTGATATGTAGCTATACCAGCGCCACTGCTTCAGTCTTTTGACAAATGAATGTATTTTCCAGTTTGCATTCACTGAATTTTCCTAATAATAACCCTCCTGCTGTCGGATCGCTGTAACTGTATGGATTTCCATGGCACAGTTTGACAGCAGAAGTGTTACCAGATGTTCCAAGTTTATCGTTTCACTTTGATGCTTTGCCTTTTATGTGAACATGGTGGAGTGTCAATACTGCTGCGGTTTGTAGTCGAAATGATGATGAGCTTCAAAAGACTGACTCAGATGGTGCAGAGATTAATTTTTTTTTGATTATTTGTTAATAATTAACAAGCTCTATGTTTAAATAGGCCTGTCATATATACTGTAGTGGTGTGGCAGAGTGCGGACCCAATTTTATTTAAAAAAATAAGTTTTTAACTGTCTGTGACCCCACTGACTTCCTGTTCATAATATTTTTGCCTTTTTCTCATTCAGAATCATCATAGAATCATTACTTTTATTATATCTGTTAATTCTAAGTATGGCATTTCAAACCAAATTATCATTAATGCCATCACATGTGTATATATTTCTCAATGCTATACTTTAGAAGCTATCCTAGAGATGGATATTAAGTCCCTTAGACAGTCCCAGGTGGATGAAGCCTTGGGGATCTCAAACTCTTTGACAACACACACTTTTTTCTTTTTATTGTATTAAGTTGCTCAGATTCTTTGTTTTTACTTTTGTTGATTTCATTTGATTTGTTGTAATTTCAGTGTGTGAGCTGAGGGTTGTTCTGCTGGGGAACAGCTGGTCTGAGAGGAGCTCAGTGGGGAACTTCCTACTTGAAGACACCAAGTTCAACACCATGAAAACTAAAGAGTGCTGTGTGAGAGTCACAGGACGGCTGAGGGACAAAGAAATAGTTCTCATCAACACTCCAGATCTGCTGCATCCAAACATCTCTGAGGACAAACTAAAGGAACATGTGGGAAACTGTGTGAGTCTCTCTGCTCCTGGACCTCACGTGTTCCTGCTGGTTCTACAGCCTGAAGAGTTCACTGAGGAGCAGAAACTGAGACTCTGCAGAGTCCTTCAACTCTTCAGTGATCGATCGTTTGATCATTCAGTCATTCTGATTTCAAATCCCAAAGAGGAGGGTTCAGATGTCATGGAGAGGTTTGAGAACCATCCACCCATAACAGACATGATCAGACTGTTTGGAGACAGATACGCGTGGAAGATGAAACTTGATCATGCAGAGCTGCTAATGCACTTGTGTCAGATTCTAAAAACAAACAATGGAGAGCATGTGAGGTGTGATGGACTTGAGACTGAAGAACTTGCTTTAACCAAAACATCTGAATAGTTCAAACATCTTTAAACCTGGTTCTGTGAGGGAGGAGTGGAGCATTGAGGACCTCAGCAGTCAAGGCCATTTTAGGTCAGACTGAGCTTCATTCTGTCTCATCAGAGTGTGTTAAACATCAGGGAGAGGTGTGTGGATGTTTGCTTTCCCTGGTGGCGCTGATGGAGGAATCACTCAGGTGTATCTCCCTCTGTGATCCTGAGGGTGTCCATGCCTTCATCCTGGTCCTACCTGTGGCTCCCCTCACTGATGAGGACAAAGGAGAGTTAGAGACCATCCAGGACACGTTCAGCTTTCAAGTAACTGACTTCACCATGATTCTGTTCACCGTGGAGTCAGATCCTACAGATCCAGCTGTTGTTAACTGTAAAGAAAAAAATTAACATCCAGGAGCTCTGTGAGAGCTGTGGAGGAAGATCTGCTGTTCTCATCAAGCATAAAAATCAGATCCCAGAGCTGTTTGATACTGCGGAAAGGATGAGAGTTAAATGATTAGGATGCTTCTCAAAGGACATGATAACCAGGGGGCAGATTGAGAGAGTGAAGAAGCTTTTAGCTGAACTGCAGGATGTGAAATGTGGAGTAGGGAGGGAGGTGATGATGGAAAACAGAGCAGAGAAGGCAGGGAGAAAGGTGATCCCACAGATAGAGAGAGGACAGAGCCTTTCAGTCAGTGGCACCAAAGCTGAGGAACAGTCTACCACTACATCTACGCTCAGCTGACTGTAGATCCTTTTAAAAAGCAGTTAAAACTTTTCTTTTAAAAAGGTCTTCTGTCGAGGATTTTTATTGCATTTTTAGTTTTTAGCTATTATGATGTTTAATTACTGTCCTTGTTTTGTTTCTTATTTACCATGTACAGCGCTTTGTGACTACTGTCTGTGAAAAGTGCTAAATAAATAAAATTGACTTACTTACAGATAGCGGTGGAGGGAATTTTGGAAGAGAAGGATAATGAGATGTAGAGAAAAGAGGAGGCATCAAGAAAAAAAACATGAGGAAAATAAAAATCAGTGAACAGAGAGAACAGACTGAAGAGGAGAAAAACTGATAGTTAAAAAGCTGAAGGGAAAAGATGAATTCGTCAACAAGGAGCAGAAAGAGAGAGAAAGAGAAGTAGGAGGCGAAGAGATGAAAAACATGAAGAAACAGAGTTCATACAGAAAGAGAACAAAAGGAAACAGCTGAGAGGAAGCTGGATCAGTGCAAGAGAGAGATGAAGAGAGACTGAGATGCTTGGAGGCATCCTAGTCAGATACCCAAACCACCTCAACTGGCGCCTTTTGATGTGGAGGAGCAGCAGCTCTACTTTTGAGACCCTCTCAAATGGCTGCAATCTTCACCCTATCTCTGAGGGAGAGGCTAGCCACCCTTCGGAGGAAGCTCATTTCTACAGCTTGTATTTGCAATTTTATTCTTTTGGTCACTACCAGAAGCTCGTGACCATAGGTGAGGGTAGGGACGTAGATCGACCGGTAAATTGACAGCTTTGCTTTTACCTTCAGCTCCCTCTTCACCACGACAGACTGGTCGATCTCCCGTTTCCTTCTCCTGTCACTCGTGAACAAGACCCGAGGTACTTTAACTCCTCCACCTGGAGCAGCAACTCATCCCTGCTAATTCTCATGCCAGCCGCTTCACACTCGGCTGCAAACCATTCCACTGCGAGCTGGAGGCCACCACCTGATGAAGCCAACAGGACCGCATCAAAGAGCAGAGATGAGATTCTGAGGCCACCAAGGTGGAAGCCTTCCACCACATGGCTACACGTAGAAATTCTGTCCAGAAAAATTATGAACAGAATCAGCGACAAAGGGCAGCCCTGGCAAAAATCCAACACCCACAGGAAACGAGTCCAACTTATTGCCAGCAATATAGACTGAGCCCTTGCTGCAGTTGTACAGAGACTGAATGGGCCACAACAACACCCCATACGCCTGCAGGACCTCCCACAGGATACCCCGAGGGATGCGGTCGAACGCCTTCTCCAAGTCCACAAAGCACCATGTAGACTGGATGGGCAAAGCCCCACGCACACTCGAATATCCTCGAGAGAATGAAGAGCTGGTCCAGCGTTCCGCCACCAGGACGAAAACCGTATCGTTCCAGAACTGCTGATCAGAGTTGGTTCAATCAACCCTGAGCGTGCTCAGTCTAGAGTTAGCGCGTGCTTGAGTAAGGAAAGAAAGCCATCATTAATAGAGCTGTCGACACCAGGGGTCATCATGGCAACGTGTAAACAAAGAGCTGAGCCTCCAATGGATGAGGATCGCACGTGTCAGTGTGGAGCATGACGAGTCACTTTAATCAGTCTGACCCACTCTGTCATCATCATAGACAGAATAAAAGTTTGTTATAAAATATTGAATTTCTTTTATAATGTCTGCTGTCATCATTTACATAACCTGTGTCATCATCAGATGAAGCTGAATCCTAATTTCACAGTTATTTTAAAATCTAATTATTGAGCTGCAGCCTGACGGACAAACTGCAGGAGACAGAAAGTGAAGATAAAAATGTGGAGAAACAGCTCAGACTGAGTTTACTGACCGACCTGTGTGTTAGAGACTGAGACAGCAGCAGAGCTGACCTCAGGTCAGTTTTTATTTAATAAACACTGTTTTTGCTGCAGTTTGTGACAGTTCAGTTTAAAACCATTTAATTGTTTAAATATTATTTAATTTAATAAATAATTTTAATCTATTGTTGGAATAGCAGCTTCACTTTATTCATTTTTTTTCAATTGAGAATTTCATTATTTCTGCCATTAGTGGATAAAAATGAGAAATGAGATTTAGAGAAAAACTACTTTAATGTTTCCAGTTTAGGCATTTCTAATCTGATCTAAGTTCAGCTTCGCTGATGAAGGTCAGAGGTCAGTCATAGTTTCATATTTAGCTGAAAATATGCAGGGCAGCTTTCCAAGGCTGTAATGAATGTAAAGTTTTACCAATAAAGGCAAATGTGTTATAATGAATGTCTCAGCTTTATAGGTTTGAAATATTTCAGTACAGTTTTCGGAGGAAGAGCCATTTTAATTAAAGAATGCAGATCATGTATCAGGAACATGAATGCATTATGAATAGATCTGGACCGGATGAGCTGGGAAATTACTGGAGGCTGAACTGGACCTGGACCTTATCTGGTCTGAACCCGTGATCCTGATCCGTTTGCTGATTTGTTATAGAGCCCATGATCACAGATTTAGGTGATTTTCAGTGGAAAATATGTCGAGAGTCATTGTCTTAAACAGACATCATAACTTTCAAATTGTTGACATTTATGTCACTTTAAATCCATTTAATTAAGTTTTTAAGTTTTAAAATCATTTCAGCCTCATCTTCACTGCAAACATTCACATCATCTCCAGGATCCAGACATTTTTCCATCAGTGAGCTTTTACAACACGACCAATGATCGATCATCATCATTGATCACTAATCATTGATCAGTGTGTTCTTCTTCTAAAGCTCACTGTTACATCACTGTGATCTAACAGTGATGTAACAGTAACTACAGTAAATGCTTCAGAGGAACTGACTGACAGTCCGACAGCTGGGCTCATTATAAATCTGTGACATCATCACTGTCTCCATCCTTACTGGTCCTGACCTCCACAGTATTAATGTTACACATGAGAGCACCTGTGCACATGTGGCACCTGTGGTGAAAAACAGGAAGTTTCTCCAAACCTCCAGGAATCCAGACCCAGCTTGGCCCTGATAATCTCCCTCCTAGCTCCCTCCTAACTTTCTTCATTCCCTCACACCCAATCCGATAGTTTCAGCAGTCTCCCTCCAGGAATTTGCTGACATTTGTGAGTCCTTATTTTGATGCTTTGATAATTATTCCAGATTGTTATTACCTGACAGATATAAAGTAGCTGGAAACGCACAAGGACTAAACAGGTTAATCACAACATTGGGGTCTGCGTGGACCCGAGGTGCGCCAGGTTACCTTGTAGGATGAAAAGCGGTTTGCATAGCTGCCTTGTGTGCGCTTCTCAGGTGGACTTTGATGTTATTGTCTTTTTCCTGACTGAGGAGTGTTCCACATATTTTTCATCATCCACAACAACACACTCGCTGCTATCTGTGCTGTTGTAGTCAAAGAGGTTTCGGAGAGTAGAAGATGTAGTCGACTGTACGTGCAAAATCCGAACGCAGGGTTGTCACTTCTGGATGTCCAGAACCTGGGAGAATGTGCTTATACACCGACTCCAGGTTTAACTGATGACTGACTGAAGGTCTGAACCTGTGAACCACACAACTAATAATTAATACATCTCATTTATGCTCACAGTGGATGTTTTATTCCTTTACTCATTTGCTTTCATATGTCCATACTTTTTTTTTTGCCAAAGGTTCAGATAATGAGATCAACATATATACTGTTCTGTGCAAAAGTCTTAAGCCACCCCTCATTTCTGTATATTTTGCTTCCAAGCAGCCTAAACAATCTACAGCAAATGAACAGTATCTGTGTCTACAGCCATCTGTAAAACACAGTGGAGGCTCTGTCATAGTCCGGGGCTGCATTTCAGCCAGTGATGTTGGGGATCTTCTCAAAATTGATGGAATTACGAACCCAGAAAAGTATTATCAGTATCCGTCAATAAATCTCTGCTTCCATTTTCCTAGCAAAATATGAAGAAATGAAAGGTGGCTTGCACAGTACTGTAAGCGTGATCCCTGTGCCCCAAAAGCTCAGGATTCAGACTGCTTCACAGACATTTGTTTTATGAGTTTTTTTCCCCCTCATACTGTTGGATTTGCATGGTTTCATTTCCCAAACTGCCAAAGATGAGGTAGTGCAAACACAGCTCCGGCTGTGGGCACAGCACACCCTACATCTGTTATTCAGATATTTTGTTTACAACGAGTAGCCAATCAGAGGAACGGTAGGGCGGCCTTAAAGGGAGAGGAGTTAAAACTGCTCGTTTCAGACACTGGATGAACTGAAGCTCTGCAACGAGGGTCACTACATCATAAATAAGGGTTATTTAAATCATGCAAAGCTACTGTAGTAGAGTTCAAGAGTAAAATTTGAAGTTAGAAATTGGTATAATAATGTGTTCTTATTTTGTGCATAATATATTAACTATGTGTGATTGGTAACTTGCTAAAGGTGAGAATTCTTATCAATTAAAGTAGTTTTAACATTATGTTATTACTGTCTCTAGTTGCTTCTGTGACAGGTAAACTGACCTTTTACCATCACGATGATTTGCCCTTGAAGCATCTGTGCACAAAGAAAACCCCTCCTGCTTTGCAGTTTGTTACCTCAGTGTCTGTTTAGCTTCAATTTACTGAGCTTTAAAGGAAACATCCAATTGCTATGACTCTTGTGTTAAGTGCAGTGTGCCTAAAGAATTGGAAAGGTGATTGGTCCAGATGACATACAGGATTGTGCTAAAGGACAAGAAGTGAATATGTCATTTCTGAGATAAGGTTACTCCCTTTTGGAGGTGGTTGTTGACCCACTTTTTGATCATGATTGATCACCCACCACCATCAGAGACTCCAGAGGACATCCCAGCACAGAGCCCACCCCCACCCCCAGCAGGCCACTGCATAGAAAAGGGCAGATATTACCACTGAGTCACAGAAAGTCTTTAACAGAGTCCTGCAGACACCAAAGGACCTCAGTCTCCTCAGCAGGTGGAGTCGACTCTGGCCCTTCTTATACAGGACGTCTGTGTTTGTAGTCCAGTCCAGCTTGTTGTTGAGGTGAACACCCAGGTACTTGAACTTCTGTAGGTGGCAGTGATCTGAGCTGTACCTGAATTCTGAAGTGTACAGACTAAACAGAAAGGGTGAGAGGACCTTGCCCTGTGGCGCCCCTGTGCTGCAGACTACCACATCATACACACCGTCATGGCACCTCACATACTGTGGTCTGTTGGTGAGGTAGTCAATGGTCCATGCCATCAGCTGCCTGTCCACTCCAGCATTGTAGTACACTTGTGATCCATGTAGCACATACATTGCCAGATTTGGGTCATTTGTGGTTTGTTTTTGTTATTTTGCCCATGTTTGATCATATCGTGCTGTGGACTAGATGGGTAATTGTGCTATCTGCACAGGAAACCCAGAACAAGCTGTACATATTCTGATAAACTGGTGCACATGTTCAAATAAAAATTCTTTAATTTAAGTGACCATTGACTGTATGGGAAAATGAGCTTACCAGAGGCATTCCCACTTAACTGCACTATAGCCAAGTGTACGGTCGAGCTTCTCCTGCTGCTCTGCACTTCACACTGGTAAGTCCCAATGTATTCAGCACTAAAGTCAGCAATGGGAGAGAGTCTGTCCCAGTGCCTTTGGTGACTCTTCACCCTCCTTGTAGGCAAGGAGACAGGACCTTGAATAATCAGGCCCCATCTTATCTCAAAGACCTTATAGTCCCATACCACCCAAACACTTTGTTCTCAGACTGCTGGCTTACTTGTGGTTCCTAGGATACTTAAAAGTAGAATGGGAGGCAGAGCCTTCAGTGTTCAGGCCACTCTTCTGTGGAACCAGCTCCCAGCTTGGATTCGGGAGACAGACACCCTCTTTATTTTTAAGGTTAGGCTTAAAACTTTCCTTTTTGATCAAGTTTATAGTTCGGGCTGGATCAGATGACCCTGAACCACCCCTTAGTTATGCTGCTATAGGCCTAGGCTGCTGGGGGGGTCATCCGGGCCACAGACTGTTTGCACCACTTCCACCAGGAAAGCGGTACTGAAACATACGGACTACTACCAACACACTGAGGAACAGTTTCTTCCTCAGAGCTGTCAGAGCCATCACCCCCCACAGCTCCATACACAAACCTCACACACCTCATCACTCTGCAGTTACTCACACTCAGACATCTCCCCCAATAACAACACCCACACACTCACCCCACCCACTACAGCCACACACTGCACTCCATAAAATGTAGGCCTAGTGCGTTAGTTGGACTGTTACTTTTTAACACAATATTTCTTACCTTTATGCAGATAGCAGTCATATATTAAGATTCATGTTATTATGTGACTGTTTTGAATATTTAGTCCTGAAACCATAATCTAACTTGTGGAACTTCAGCGTGTGACTTTAGGCACTGATACACACAAAAGGAAACCATTTCAAGGCATTTCATGATATCTCAGAAATTACTTATTCTGATCACCTAGGGTTAGAGTTAGGGCAAGGGCTGGGTTTGTGCCCATTGATGATTTAGGCCTCAGAGGATTAGCTAAAACTTTACTACTTACACTGGACGTTTATGAATACAGGTGAAGAGCTGATCTGTCTATACTGATTCTCTGACTTGCAGGAGTAGTTTCCTCTGCCCTCAGAGCTGATGGGGGTGAAATGATAAAGGCCCTCTGATCCTGCAGGCAGTGATTGGTTCTCCTTGTTCCAGGTGTAATTAGCTGCTGGGTTAGCATCACTGCTACAGGTCAGATTCACTGACATGTCCTCCGCTATCTCGATTTGATTTGGCTAAAACATTAATCCACTTCCATAAAGTGAGTGAACTGGGTTGCTCATTATCCAGTGTACAGTTTATTATCATTTAAATTTAAGGTTCTAAATGATCAGATTAAAAAATATGTACCATGGTTAATGATTAACAGAAGTAGAGCTCAAACTTTACCACTTTCACTTACATTTTACATCAATAGAGAGATGTTTAGATTTCATGATTCCCAGCTCATTTTCAGCTGTGCAGTAATAAAGTCCCGAGTCAGAGGACTGCATGGATGTGATGCCAAACTCTTTTGCAATGAGACGTGTTTGTCCATCCTCCTTGTAGCAGGTGAAAATAGCAGCTGAGTTTAAAATCACAGCTACAAATCAGAGTCACGGAGCTCCCCTCCATTATCTCACCAGGAGGACTCGCTGTCACAGAGGAAGCTTTGGAGGATCTGGAGCAACAGCGATCATTTGTTTAAGAGATGAAGATGAAGTACACAGGAAGCTGTCATGTATTTACACTCACACAGTGAAGCAGAGCTGTGATTTTCTTGTCCTTTCAAAGCACAGCAGATGCTGTCAACAGGATGAAGGCGCGCAGTGTGAGGATTTTCTTCTGCAAGCTCCTCTCCATTCTTGATCCAGACATAAGAAGCAACTCCACTGCAGCCGCTCTTACATATATATATATATATATATATATATATATATATATATATATATATATACATATACATATATACACTGCTCAAAAAAATAAAGGGAACACTTAAACAACACAATATAACTCCAAGTAGATCAAACTTCTGTGAAATCAAATTGTCCACTTAGGAAGCAACACTGATTGACAATCAATTTCACATGCTGTTGTGCAAATGGAATAGACAACAGGTGGAAATTATTGGCAATTAGCAAGACACACTCAATAAAGGAGTGGTTCTGCAGGTGGGGACCACAGACCACTTCTCAGTGCCTATGCTTTCTGGCTGATGTGTTGGTCACTTTTGAATGTTGGTGGTGCTTTCACACTTGTGGTAGCATGAGACGGACTCTACAACCCACACAAGTGGCTCAGGTAGTGCAGTTCATCCAGGATGGCACATCAATGCGAGCTGTGGCAAGAAGGTTTGCTGTGTCTGTCAACGTAGTGTCCAGAGGCTGGAGGCGCTACCAGGAGACAGGCCAGTACACCAGGAGACGTGGAGGAGGCCGTAGGAGGGCAACAACCCAGCAGCAGGACCGCTACCTCCGCCTTTGTGCAAGGAGGAACAGAAGGAGCACTGCCAGAGCCCTGCAAAATGACCTCCAGCAGGCCACAAATGTGCAAGTGTCTGCACAAACGGTTAGAAACCGACTCCATGAGGATGGTATGAGGGCCCGACGTCCACAG
Organism: Pterophyllum scalare; assembly: GCA_024447675.2. Classification (NCBI taxonomy): domain Eukaryota; kingdom Metazoa; phylum Chordata; class Actinopteri; order Cichliformes; family Cichlidae; genus Pterophyllum; species Pterophyllum scalare. The sequence continues at coordinate 38,674 of JAMQGT020003556.1, read as the reverse complement.
ATGGGTGTTGTGCTCACAGCCCAACACCGTGCAGGACGCTTGGCATTTGCCAGAGAACACCAGGATTGGCAAATTCACCACTGGCGCCCTGTGATCTTCACAGATGAAAGCAGGTTCACACTGAGCACATGTGACAGACGTGACAGAGTCTGGAGACGCTGTGGAGAGAGATCTGCTGCCTGCAACATCCTTCAGCATGACCGGTTTGGCAGTGGGTCAGTAATGGTGTGGGGTGGCATTTCTTTGGAGGGCCGCACAGCCCTCCATGTGCTCGCCAGAGGTAGCATGACTGCCATTAGGTACCGAGATGAGATCCTCAGACCCCTTGTGAGACCATATGCTGGTGCGGTTGGCCCTGGGTTCCTCCTAATGCAGGACAATGCTAGACCTCATGTGGCTGGAGTGTGTCAGCAGTTCCTGCAAGATGAAGGCACTGAAGCTATGGACTGGCCCCCGTTCCCCAGACCTGAATCCGATTGAGCACATCTGGGACATCATGTCTCGCTCCATCCACCAACGTCATGTTGCACCACAGACTGTCCAGGAGTTGGTGGATGCTTTAGTCCAGGTCTGGGAGGAGATCCCTCAGGAGACCATCCGCCACCTCATCAGGAGCATGCCCAGGCATTGTAGGGAGGTCATACAGGCACGTGGAGGCCACACACAATACTGAGCCTCATTTTGACTTGTTTTAAGGACATTACATCAAAGTTGGATCAGCCTGTAGTGTTTTTTTCCAGTTTAATTTTGTGTGTGACTCTAAATCCAGGCCTCCATTGGTTAATAAATTTGATTTCCATTGATTTTTATGTGATTTTGTTGTCAGTACATTCAACTTTGTACAAAACAAAGTATTCAATGAGAATATTTCACTTATTCAGATCGAGGATGTGTTATTTGAGTGTTCCCTTTATTTTTTTGAGCATACAAAGAAACTGTATTTAAGAGCTTAAGAACGAAAATCCGAATAAACATGCGATTGTGACAAGTTTGTTGAAAGCTTTATATCGTCACCATGAAGATGATGCACCTATGCGAGTATAGCCACCTAACCAGTTACTGTAACCCTTTAACGGTCAAGTTAATTTTACCCGTCATTCTTATTGTTGCAGTTCTTTGTCCCACTGTAGCTCGCTGTCCCTCCCGAGAGCTGAGTTCATCTCTTGCTGTGATTAGCTGAATTTAATATAAAAACTAAAATTCATCTTTGAACATTTTTTTTAGCATGCCCTCATTTGGTGACTAAATTTGCAGTTTAACAAAGTATAAAAAAAATGTTCAGAGCAGGATGAAGTATAAAGTGCAGAAAATCCCAAATGTCCTCATGTGAGGATGGGGTCTCAGGAGATCCAGGCATTTCCACCACCTTCTGTGACCATTAGCATCAATTATTAGTCACTTCTGCCATGTCTGCTGATAGTAATATTGATACTTTGAAATGTGCATTTTGATTTGTGCAACTTTCTGAGGTTACAACAGATGAGGTTGAAAGTTGAATCTTGTGGATCAGTTTGAATCTCAATGCAGCAAAATTATGCATGTTATTCTATAATCAGAGGTACACAATAGGTGCTTTAGAAAATTCCCCCCCCCTCGGCTCTGTAGCACAGCTTTCACAGAAAAACAGAGACCATATCAAGGAACAGTGAGTGCATACCATGCACTCAGTTCTTTTGAATCAGTAAATTGGCAACATGGTAAAACTGCAGAGGTCTAGCACAATACCTTAATGCTGTGTTTAAGTGTAATGTGGTCTGTCCTAACAGAGCCATTTTTCTGGATTTGTCTTGTTTTTAAAAGATCTTTAAGAGTCTGGGTCCATTTAAGTATTGCAGGTACCACAATCAGCCAGATGAGGGCAGCCTCTACTCACCTGATTAGCACAAAGCTGCCTCACCTCAGTGTGCAACTTAAATAGTCAGCCTGAAACTTAAAGTGAGGGGAACATGGCATTTGGCAACTTTTCATTAGGGGGGGGGTACCTCTACAACAATAGACTCAAATGACCACTCAATGGATAAGTAAATAAATGGACATTTTATTGAGATTTACTGTAACAGTTTGCTTTGAAGAGTTGCATGACAAGCAGTATGACCAGAGATGGGATTTGTGTATAGTCCATTATCAGTAACAGCACAAACCAGCTTTCCTCAAACTGGACTGGATTTGCCAAATGCGGTACAAGTTTCAGTGAACCGCAACACTAAAATGTAAACCTGATTCATAGTATCGACAACATCTTTAGGCCTGTCCATGAAAGACAAACCACACGCACTGCTAGCTGTGACAGTTGAAGTATTTTGACTCCTGCCAGGGCAGAGGGTGAGGAGGATTGGAAGCACTTTAGAAGCACTTGCGGTGGACGATGGCGGGGCCGGATTCATCGTATTCCTGCTTGCTGATCCACATCTGCTGGAAAGTGGAGAGAGATGCCAGGATGGAGCCGCCGATCCAGACAGAGTACTTCCTCTCTGGGGGAGCGATGATCTGAAGAAGAAAGAACAGGTGAGGCTCAAGGCAGCATTTTACCCCTTTCTGCTCCCAGTGGCTAAAGGTTAGGAGTCCCACCCCCACCCCTGAAGTACAACAATTGAAATGTCAGTCTAGAGTTGGTTAACTCTACTCAATCTTTGGACAACCACACCAACTCAAAAGTGATCTTACAGACTTAAAAGCAAATGTGTTGCACACAAGTACACTTAAAGTGGTTTTAGTTTGCAAACCAACACAAATATTTCTAACATCAGTGCCAATTCTGAGTTAAACTTCCTAGTTTTATAATCTGTTTGGAATAGCTTTGCCATCAAATTTAGTTACAGGTTATAGCTTAAATAAAAGCTACTGAAATGGACAAAGTTACAGATCAGTTATGATCCTCATGAAAAATCTGTGTTTGTACACTAGGGGGCAGTGGAAGTTAGGATTGTACAGTAGTGCCAAATGCCTGTGAGGGAGGGTTCAAATCTCCAGATAATTACGGTATAAAAAATAAAGTGAAATGAATGAGTTGAGGGGTGTGTGTGTGTGAGATGCTGTTGTGCCAATTATTTCAAGACTGAAATTCTCATTTGGAACTACCCATCATGGTTCAAGGCTGATCACATCTTAAAAGCAGAATATGAAGTTCAGCTTTTGAAGGACAACATTCCAGAAAGAGTTTAAATGTCCAAGTGACATACCTTGATTTTCATGGTGGGTGGGGCCAGGCCTGTGATCTCCTTCTGCATGCGGTCAGCGATGCCGGGGTACATGGTGGTACCACCGGACAGCACAGTGTTGGCGTACAGATCCTTACGGATGTCCACGTCACACTTCATGATGCTGTTGTAGGTCGTCTCATGGATACCAGCAGATTCCATTCCTGAACAGAGTTTCAGGGCTCGAGTGAGTGATTTGGCACTTTGTTCAAAAGATGTGATAAACTGAGGATTTAGCTCTTTAGTCCAGCAGGCCTCCCAGAGTAACTGTTTTTAAAGTTCAGATTTTCTAGAACTTCACTTTTCTGACAACTAAGAGCTTTGATTTTTAAGAATCATTCTGCTGTCATTTTATTTTGAATCCCAGAGGAACACCCATTTTGCTTGCATTACTGTTTGCCCAGTGAAGTGACAAAGCTTGCTTTAATTTTAGACATTTTGAGAATTGTTACAAACCGATGAATGAAGGCTGGAAGAGCGCCTCGGGACAGCGGAACCTCTCATTTCCGATGGTGATGACTTGTCCATCAGGAAGCTCATAGCTCTTCTCCAGGGTGGAAGAGGAAGCCGCCGTCTGCATCTCCTGCTCGAAGTCCAGAGCCACGTAGCAGAGCTTCTCCTTGATGTCACGCACAATCTCACGCTCGGCTGGAGGTCAGAGTTAACAGTTAAGCATTACGGTCATTTCTTTTAATAGAACAGCTCTTGATTGGCATGCTTGAGGTAAACCCGCACATACCAGTGGTGGTGAAGCTGTAGCCCCTCTCTGTGAGGATCTTCATCAGGTAGTCTGTCAGATCTCTGCCAGCCAGGTCCAGACGGAGGATGGCATGGGGCAGAGCATAGCCCTCATAAATGGGCACAGTGTGGCTGACACCGTCACCAGAGTCCATCACAATACCTACAAGACAAAAAGCTGTCATTCAACCACAGAGTTCCTCCAATGCCCACTAGCTGCTGCTCTGAGAGCCAGCAACTGAATGAACAGGCCCCACTTATCTGAAGCCAGTTTCTGCACTGCAAGATCTTAATGTCAGTTTAGAGCTGGTGATTGTAAGTTACCCACCTGTAGTACGACCAGAAGCATACAGCGACAGCACAGCCTGGATGGCCACATACATGGCAGGAGTGTTGAAGGTCTCAAACATGATCTGGAGCAGAGAATTTAAAGATGTATAATCCACTTTTATTATAGTACAGGCCTGGAAACTAATTTGTTGAAAAGCTGTGCAAAAATGTCTTTGCTGCAACAGTTTTTACAGGTGTAGGATGATCATGACCGTTTACTCACCTGTGTCATCTTCTCTCTGTTGGCTTTGGGGTTGAGTGGAGCCTCAGTCAGCAGGACTGGATGCTCTTCAGGAGCAACACGGAGCTCATTGTAGAAGGTGTGATGCCAGATCTGCACAACAAAAGCAGTTTGAGGCCCATTCAGCTTCAGGCAGTGCTGTCAGCAGTCAGGATTGTTGAAATTCTGATGTTTCTAATTTGATCAGATCTAATTTTCAAGCTGCAAACTCATTCATCTTTCAGTAGCAAAACTTACTTGGAATTAACTATTTGCACTGCACTTAATACTAAGCACAACTGAATTTTGCATGTTCCCCTGGGAAACATTTCACATTGTAGACGAGTGATGGCAGCTCATTCTGGGGTTTGAATAAAGTCTCACCTTCTCCATGTCGTCCCAGTTTGTGACAATGCCGTGCTCAATGGGGTACTTCAGGGTCAGGATGCCTCTCTTGCTCTGAGCCTCATCTCCCACATAGCTGTCCTTCTGTCCCATTCCCACCATCACACCCTGCATACACAATTATACACCTTCAGTCACATGCACCAATTTACAGAGTCCCGAGAGCCAGCGGATTCTGAGGTTTGTACCTGGTGCCTCGGGCGACCGACAATGGAGGGGAAGACGGCTCGGGGGGCATCGTCTCCGGCGAAACCCGCTTTGCACATACCTGAGCCATTATCAACAACGAGGGCAGAGATGTCGTCATCCATGTCTGAAAGAAGGCATACAGAATGGTGAATAATTTTCATCCAATAACCCTCAGTTACAAACAGTGTGCAAATGCTAAAAAGACAGAAGTTCAAAACGGGTCAAGATTCTGTGTGCAGTTCTGCTGAGTGATGACATCCTGCAGGCTGCACCCATTAGAGAAAAGTTATTTTAGTATGCTCTGTATTCTCATTATGTGGCTTCTCTTGCAGTCAATTTTCACTTAGAGTTAAGAGTCATTCTGGTTCAACGTCAGTCTGCGTCACTGATTTGTTTCCGCTCTGGAGATGTGCACGCGCACACAGGATTGCTATTCATGATGGGTGCGGCTGTCAGAAGTTGCCAAACCTGAGTTTTTTGTCACCTTTTGGAGTCGAGGACTTTAACAAGTTCAGACAAAACAGACACGCCTCTGTAAACCAGACTCTGGCTCAGTCCACTCTGTGACATGCAGGATCTTTACACTTCATCTGCATCTCTGAGTGACCCGGACAATAAACTGCAGCAGGTCTGAGTGAGGACCTGAATCACGAGGTCTGATTTTAGAATTAAAAAACAGGAAGTGTAGGAAGATGCAGTTCATCCTTCAGGACATTTACACCAAGCTCATCCAGAGAAGATTGAGTTTGACTGCGCTTTTATGATTTTGTTCATTTAAATTTACTGTAGTGAGAAAACTATTCCATTAAAAAAAAATAAAAAGCACTTGGATTATCGCATTTTTATTTTAATCCAAGAGTGACTTCCTCGTACTTTACAAGAGATAAGCCAGAGATAACAGAGTTTAGCGCCTTTTCTCGTCAACTTCACCGAATGATGTCGTTCTCGCTTCCCTGCAGTTTTTCCTTAAGATGAATTTTTCAGACCAACCTTCAGCCTTTACCCGTAGGAGTGTTTAACGCAACATCCTCCGTCTCAGAGCTCACTGCGGTCTCTGTGAGCTCAGATTAGAGTTTAAACGGTTCAAGAGGGAGACTCCTGTTCGCATTGGACCAAGAATAAAACCAGTTCATTCAGCTTGTTTTTTCTGCTATGACTTTAAGTCAAATCAATTCACGTTTATTTATATAGCACATTTAACACAACAGTTGAACCAAAGTGCTGTGCATGAATCTAGAATAAACTAGAATAGACTTTAAATCAATGACCTTTAGTTAAGTAATCTCAGCTTCTGCCTGATTGTTACACTTTGACCACAAACTACTCAAAAACTAACATGAACCTTACGCTGAGCCTTACCTGTGCAGGTGAGTCACGGTGCGTCTGCCGGTGAAGTGTTACGGATGTTTCTTTACCCCAGCTGTGAGCGGTTAATGCAGCATCATAAGCATGACCACACCGGTTTTATCCGAGCTCGCGGGACAGCTGGCGTTTCCCATAAAAGGTAACGTTCTGACAGCTGGCGTACTGATTGGTCCAGGTGAGCAGGACCCTTCAGGTTCTCTCAACTAGCGCACTGATTGGCTGTAGGAAGTATCTGTCAAAGGGGAGGCGGCAGCAGGAGAGATGGAATCCAAATTTCTCCTCCGCCAAAAAAAAAAAAAGCCTCCGGGTTGTTTAGTGCAGTGATGCGTTCGGCCTAAGAAGGAGGACTCTGATTGGCCCGGAACACCGGAAGGCCGCTCAGGGTAAAACAAGGCGCAATAATAAACTGATTGATTGATTGATTGATTTGAATAGATTGTCACAGGTTTGGAATCAGGAACCACTGAAATGGAAAACTGTAATAATGTGAGAAGATTAAATATAAACAAAAATCCCTTCAGTTTCGCTTTTTTGGGTCTGAAAATGTGAAAGGAGGCAGGGTTGGAGCTGAAGTTACACACAAAACAAACTGCACCTCAGGTTCCCAAAATTCCAGAGAACTTTCGGAGCTTTCAGTGTGATTTCATGGCTCTGCAGAGCTGCTATCAGGCTGAGGATCCACAGGTCTCTGCAGGTACAGATAAACGTCCTACCTGAGGCAAAAATAAGCTTCAAGGACTTTAAGTCCTGCTCCTGCCTCTGTATGCAGGACTGACACTGTGTCCTGACCGCTCAGAGCAAACTGGAAGAAAGAGGCTACAAACTGAGAACTGAAACAGGACTTTGTTTAAAAAGCCTCCAGGGTTTCTGTCAGTGTTGCATTTCAGTTAGGAGACGGGTCACGCTCAGCCGTTAATTTGCCAAATTCATCTTTTTCTTTTCACACATTTTGAGTGTTTTCTCTCAGAAAGAAGACCTTTCCAAACTCCAGGCTGGTGTTACAACATTTACAGAGAAAAACTGAGTTACACATGACCCGAGTCAGACCACTGCAGGTGACAACCAGTCGAATCAGAAAAAAAAATGTAAATGTGAACAAATATTTGGAGCTGCATTAAATCACTGAGGTTGCCCGCAGAGAGCACAACACAGGTTGGTGTGGTGCCTGTCATCTGCAATCACATATTTTAATGATACAATTAAACTGTTTCCTGTTCATGGCTGACCACAGAGTTTTCTACTGCACTCAGCTGGACTCTATCAGATGACATCTACACTAAGAATTGAAGATTTTTATCACACAACTGTTTGTGTCGTTCCAGGTTGGCTCTGAGTCACTATAACTGCATGTTTCTGTAATAATCTTTTCTTTGATTTTAATGTGTGCGTTTAAGCCCCTTAAACTCCGTCCACCAGTATATTTAACACACCTGGACTCCTCTGCTCTGAGACCCTCACAAATGACTAAGTTCATCACCCTCTCTCCAAGAAGAGCCCAGCCGCCCTTTGGAGGAAGCTCATTTCTGTCATTTGTGTCCGTGATCGCATTCTGTTCGTATCCAGAGTATAAATCGACAGCTTCGGGGTCAGCTCTCTCCTCACTTGTACACTGTTCACATCCCTGCAGATGCTCCCCCCAGTCTGTCAACCTTCTGCTCCACTCTCCCCTCACTTATGAGCAAGACCTCAAGATACTTCAGCTTCTCCACACGCTGGCTGCGACAGGAGCAGCAGACAGTGTCCGTGTTCCAGGAGCAAAAGCTAAAACCATTGTTGGGATTTGGTGCAGTGTAAAAAATATTCAAACCTATGACTTCAGTAAGAGCATCAGTAAAATACAGATCCACTTCACTCTTTTACCAACAGAAATCCTGCATTCACAGTTTCCACACATAAAAGCATCAGCATGAACATATGGACTGTTCTGTTTCTTCCCCATTTAGTTATCACTTCCTGTTTTATTCTGTGAAGCAGTAGTCTTTGTGCTTTGTTTTGAACTTTGCTTCCTGTATGTTGTCTGATTCTTTTCACCTGTGCCTCATCCTCCCCACCTGTCTCCACGTGCCCCTAATCATCCCTATGTGTATATATTGTCTCAGTCTTCCTTTGTCCATTGTTGGATTGTTTGTGTATCTGTTTCCATGCTCCTTTGGGGCCTAGTGTTTTGTTTCTATAGTTTATTGTTTCCTGTGAGTTTCTAGTTCTGCTTGGTTTCTGCATTTCCTTTTGTATTTTTCGCCTTAAGTACAATAACTGACTCGCGTTCTGTTGAAACCCCATTTGCCTCCACTCGTCCTGCATTTGGGTCCTTAAAGTCTCCCCCTTACAGCTTCTGCTGTCCGTGGCACGGCGTGATCTACTCAGATAAATACTGCGCCTAAAACATACTTTTTCCATCTTTGGGTACTTGCAATGGTGAAGCCATTTCTCTGATTCAGAGATTTTAAATTTTAATTCATAAATTTCTTTCATCTCGAGTGTTTGGTGAGGGGTCCACCTGTCTTTGGTTGGTGGACTGAAGCTGGTCTGAAACACCAGCGGCTCAGCTTTTAGCTGCCACACATGTATAACCCACACTGGTTTCCTCCACGCTGGCTGCCAGCCAGCTTTAGAATTGATTTTAAGATTTGTTTTTAAGCCTCTGCATGCGTTGCCAACTTCTTACCTCTCTGATCTATCAACCCTGCATGTTCCCGCTGGATCACTGGCTCCGAGCTGTCCCGGTCCGGATTAAAACACAGGGCAGATCGGGCCTTTGCAGCAGCTGCTCCGACACTGTGGAACAGCCTGGCTGTCCACATCAGGACCTCTCCAACTGTAAACACTTTTAAAATCCTCTTAGCTCCTCTTATTCTGTGGTTTTTAAACTTGAATTTTGATTTTGTTGCTTTACTCGTGTTTTCTCATTTTTCTTTTTAAAAATTCTCATTATTTTATTCTATTCTTTTAGCTGTGCAGGACTTTGTGGAGCAGCTGTGGCCTTTAAGTGTGCTCTGTAAATAAATCAGACTCAACTTTCTGTTTGCTGGTTGATCTTTTCTACAGCACCAGCGCTCCAGAGTGACACTCTGTAGTCATTTCTTTCATTTGCAAACTGAAATTATTGATTTACGGTAGCTGCAGCTTTAATCTTTCCTGAAGAGGGTGTGTGAATGAAATTCTGACAAAGATCACTGGGGTGGGGCCTTTTGCAGTTTTCTTCCTGTTTTTTTTTAACGCATCATTACCTTTAAAACTACCTCCATATTTTTAAATTCAGTTTTTTCCCTTTCACTTTTTTACTTGTCTTGAATTTTTTTCATTTTGTCTCCTTTGAACTCTTGAAGATGTCTTTATTCTTCATTCTTCTGCTCATGATTTCATTTTCACAGTTCAGTAAAAGACTGTTGTTGATCAGTATTTATCAATTTCTGTGTAAGGAAGTATCCAACTATGCCCATATCCCCTTTTTTTTTTAAATGTAGTATGATACACTCTAAACAAAACCTGAACCTTACTGCTTCACAGTAGTTTTTGCTCTGCTGTTCCTGTTATTGTGACGCACCCTGAACCTGCACAGACTTGTCTGTATGTTCAACTGCAGCTCAAACACATTAAGCAATGAAAAAGGCTTATTTATTTATCTGTTTGTGGGAAAGTCTGAAACTGTACCCGTTTTAAATTTCAGGATGGGATTTGTGGGATTCCTGGGTGATATTTGAGTCTGTTTGTCAGATTTCAGGAGTCTGTCCTCACCAGGTGTACCCGCCCCTCCCCCGTGTGTCAGCTTCTTCCCATCGGTCCTTGTATGGACTTATCTTCAGCTAAAACCCACCAACTGACACACCTGCTGCAGAGGGGAGGGAGTCACCGAGTTTTACAGTATGTAACTATTTACACTTTCACGACAGTTATGTGAATAGTGCAGAAACTTTACCGATAACATGAGGACGCAGTCATTAATTGTGGTGAAGATTGAGAACCATCAGGGCCATAAACATTTAGAGATGGAAGGAGATTTCAAAGCTTTCTTGAGCATTGAATGCAACAATGTTAACTCTGCAAAATGTTGCTGATACTGGAGCTCAGGAACTGCCTGACAGGAATACCATGAACACTGAGTTCTGCTGCTTTCCTTATATGGATGAAAGTGGCAGCAGAGGTGCCTGCTCTGCTGCAGCTGCACAGATTTCTCACCCGTCTTCTAACAGGCTTCACAGACTTTATGTTTCACTTTGAAAATAAATGATAAGCTGATTGTATCTGATCCATATGGAAGGATGATCTGTGTCAAAAAGTTACATATTTTCTGTTGCTTTATACGTCTACACTGATGCGTATGCTGCCCATGTCAATTATTCTGTCTGTAGCTATTTTGCAGATTAAATCAGACCTAAATCAAATGAACACATTCGTCCTCTGGTCTGTAGTGCTGGTTTACTCATGTTCAGTTTCAGAGGTATCACCTTTAGAGATGTCTGCCTTCTCTGTGGTACACACCTTATTCTCAAAAATAAATACATAAAATATAACTCATAAATACTACATTGGACAGTTTCATGCCTGAACTATTTTCCTTTTATTGCCATTTTTACTGTTTGCTTCTCTAATGGAGTTTGTCATTACTTTCATAAACATTGATGCACAATACTACACAACAATCAGATTCTAAAATGTTGAGATGACACGAGATTTGGGGAGACCAAAAATAAAAGTGAACACTATTTAAACCGCCCAGAAGAAAGCAAGGGGAGAAGAAGCTTCATTCAACCTCACTTTTTTTTGCAGCTTTGCCATTCTGATACTGTCGTCTGGCTGCAGAGCACTGATTAATCTGCAGTGAAGTGACAGCACCGGTTTGCCTCGGCATGCTGATTTAGATCTCCGACGTGTGATCATCGCCCTGGAGTCAGGCAGAGCCGACATTGTCCACATTCTCCGGCTGGTTCGGGCCTGTTCAGGGAGCCGGAGGAGTGTCAGCCAGTCTGCCAAACCATCCAGTATCCGCCCACTCAACGGTGATTAACATGTGACAACATAAAGACCAAAAAAGGCGTGAATGTTGCAGGTGAAACTTCCTGCACTGGTTGGATAACGCAGGGTCGCTGGGAGTCATGTGTGTTCTTTTTAAAGCCAAAGTGTTTTTCAGGAAACTCAACATGCAGAGACTTGAAACCTGCAGCAGAGCTCGTTCCACACGGCCTGCCTTCATCTCGTCACGGATGCAGATTCGTTTTGTGTTCGTGCACAAAAGAATTACAATGTGAGGAACTGAAGACATGTTGACTGACAGATTATTCAAGTCCCTGCCGGCTGATCTTAATCACAGCATGTGTCCATTTTTATTTAAGGTGTGAGAGTTTTGCAGATTGGAGGCAGCTGATCTCACGAACAAGATCTGCTTTAATACAGATTTATTTAAAATTAGTAAATTAATGATGAGTGATCTTAAAAGCATTGTTATTAAAAAAGTAAATAATGAAGTGATTCAATGACATTATTTGCACTGTTTAGCTGACGTAGTTAATGTTAGAAAAGGGTTCAATTTTCCTGCAGACTGATGAGATATTTATTTATTTATTTGAATACAAAAAAGGTAAAAGAAAAATGCAAACTTTGAAAACTACAGAATGTCTTTGACTTGAAAAATAAATTCAGTGATAAAATGTGCCAGTTATAATTTTTGTATTATTTCAATAAAAAAAAATCAGAAAGTAAATAATTAACTTTGAGCACAACATTATATAGGAGACCTGCAAACATGCTTTACTGCATCAACCTCAGCAAACATAAACGTTAGTCTGATAAACCGGAAACATGAACCTGCTAAAGTAACGCGCTCTGCAAACAGGAAAAAAGCACCATTCAACATAAAAATGATCAAAAACATAAAATATAAACTGTTTCAGACACTAAAATATTCAAAGGGACATAAATAAAGGTGTTTAAGTGTTTCTTCATTCTGCTATGAAAAATAGTAATGTGATTACAGGCACAGTAAGTGTGACACAAGGAGCCTCATCAGCAGATGGAACATCTGCTTCTGGGCTTCTCTGTTAAATTCTTTATTTCTTCTTCATGCTGCTTCTTCAGAACTTCATGTTTTTCCATCAGAGCTTCAAAGTCTTTGGTGTATTTTTCTTTGAATTTATTAAATTCTTCAGCTTGTTTTCTGGCCTTCACTTCATATTTCCTTTTCATGTTGTCCATTGTCCTCTTATACTTTAACTCTATTTCTTTTTTCATAGTTTCCTCTTCTTCCTTTTTCTTTTGATCTTCTTCTTTTCTTTTGTTTTCATATTTTTCTTTTTCTTTTTCATATTCTTCTTGAAGCTTTTTAAGTTTTTCTTCCCCTTCCTGACGTTTCTGTTCATCTTCACGCTCTCGTTTTTCCCACCTTTCTTTTTGTTTCCTCTCCCAGGCTTCTTGTTTTTCTTCCGTCTCTTTTCGGCTCTGTTCCAGTTTTCTGTCAGTGGTTTTCTTTTCCTTTGTCTCAGACTTGATTTTTTCCTCCAGAGCTTCCCGTTCTTGTTCCCACTGCTGCCGCTGATGTTCTTCCTGCTCTCTCCTGCTCCTGTCTTCCTCTTCTCTGCATATCTGTTCTTTCTTTCTCTGCTCTCGCTCTTTTTTAATGATTTCTTTCATTTCTGTAAGTTGTTTTTCTCTCTGCTTTTTCTCCTGTTCAGTCTCCTCTCTCTCTTTTTCTATTCTTCTTTTCATTGTTTCCATTTCTTCATCATGTTTTCTTCGAAGTTCCTCCTCCTTCCTCTTCATCTCTTCTTCTTTCTCCTTCAGGATCTTCTCCACTTGCTTCTGTATCGCTTCCTCAGCTTCTTGGAACATCTCACTGGTGTAGCAGCTGCCTCCATTTCCCTTCACTATCTCATCAGCCTTTCTCAGCAGCTCTGTGACTTGTGTGCGATCGGTTTGATTGTTGTTATTGAAGACCTGATATCTCCCTCCACAGTCACGTATCAGCTTCTTCACAAAGTCATCAGAGTCTTCAACGTAGCTCTCAATTGTGTCATTTTCCAAATCATCTCCTCTGGTGAATAAAATCATGATGAAAGCTTCAGATCTTTTGCCAAAGTATTTCTTGATCAGCTCCACAGAGTATTTCTCCTCCTGTGTAAAGCGACCGATCTGCAGCACCAGTAAGATCACATGAGGTCCAGGAGACAACAAGCTGATGCATTTCAGGAGCTCCTGTTCAACTTCATCGTTGGTCAGAGTGGTATCAAACAGACCGGGGGTGTCGACCACAACAACAGGACGTCCATCGACCTCTCCTGCTGCTTTCTCACAAAACTTTGTTATTGACTTTGTGCTGGCTTTAGATTTAAAACATTCTTCACCCAGAATGGTGTTTCCACTTGCACTCTTGCCATTTCCAGTTCGTCCAATCAGCACCATCCTGAGAGGCTCTCTGCTCTGATTTCCATCATCACCTCCAACACACCTCAGTGTCATTGCTGAACCAGAATCCTCATCCTTCAATCCATCACATCTCAGATGCTCCCCGTTGTTCTCGCTTAATATTTGACCCAAGTATTTTAACAGCTCTGAATGATTGAGGTTCTTCTGCCACAAAAATCTGTCTTTACATTTTCCCATCATGTCCTTTAAAGGTGGATGATGCTCATATTTTCCTCTGAATCCTGAACTCTCTGCTCTGGGTGTTGATATCAGTATCAGTGAATGATCAAATGATCGATCACTGAAGAGCTGAAGGACTCTGCAGAGTCTCAGTTTGTGCTCCTCGGTGAAGTCTTCAGGCTGCAGAACCAGCAGGAACACATGAGGTCCAGGAGCAGAGAGCCTCACACAGTGTTTCATAAACTCTCTGAGTTTCTGTTGGGAGACATTCAGATGAGGCAAATGTGGGGTGTTGATGACAGCTATGTCTTTGTCCTTCAGCTTTCCCCTCACGCTGTGCGAGTGTTTTGTTGGTTTGTCGAACACGGTCTCTCCCAGTATGAAGTTCCCAAAGTTTCTCCTCTCAGTCCAGCTGTTCCCCAGCAGAACAACCCTGAGCTCAGACACTGGAAAACACAGAGTTAGACACAACAAATGAACACACACACTTGCATTGATTCATTTTCAGTTTTTATTTTAGTTTGAATTTAATATTTGACAGTCTTACAACTTCAACCAGCTAAATCCTTTAAAGTGAGTTGATCATGAACTGCAGGATAACAGTTCAGTTTGACTCACTGTGTGATGGAAGGGCCCCCAACCTGCTGCTGCACCTCCTCTTCAGGGGAGGCTGATCATCTGTGATCATGAAGGCAGAAAAATGTGCACACATGTAATCTACATGTTTCCATTTTTAAGGTACAGACAGCTGAATACTGTGTAGTGTAACAACTTGTTCATGCTGATTTAATTGTTTAGTCATGATGCTCTAATGTTAATTCAATTCAGTTCAGTTTGATTCAATTTTATTTATATAGCGCCAAATCACAACAAAGAGTCGCCTCAAGGTGTTTTGTATTGTAGGTAAAGACCCTACAATAAACTGTTAGATCAGTGAACCACCCTGTATCATCATCATAAATGTCTGTTAAAAAGAACAACTGGACAAGTGAAGCTAACTGACTCATTAAATTTAGACCAGCTGAAATGAAGTAAATGATCTGAAGAGTTTCAGTGATCAGAGAGAACGGTCTTTCATTAAGACTCCAGCATGTCTGCAATGATTAGTCAGTCCAAAAGTTTAGCTGATAAGTAACTGATGTTGTACCAATACAACAAAAAAAACCTTACTATTTTTAGATGTCAATGATTTAACGTAACGTGGCAGAATCTATTTTGTGTCTCATGCAATTTTTTTTTAGTTTTGCCCGAGTAACTGTGTTCAGGTATCATCAGCTGCCTAAAAACTTCAGTCATCCAGTCGGTCTGTTGCATGATTAACAGCGGGGGAGGTAAGGATGGTGGCGGCCCTCACATCTGCCCTGCACAGCAAATCCCCCCAGTAACGGACGTGTTTCATGAATAAATAATTATTTTCATGCTACCTTCAGGCAGCGTTTAATTCAGAACAATAAAATTTGTGTGGACTTACCAGATGCTGCATTTGCCATAACTCAGCTGGAAAGACCTGAATTTCCCTGTAGATAAACTAAAAGCAGAACATCAAGGAGGAAAGCATTAGGCGGTGTACTCTGATCTCTTATTGTTTAAGATGGATCTGTAGTTAATATTTAGTCTATATTTTAGTTCCACCCATCCATCCATCCATCCACCCATCTTCTTCCACTTGTCCAATTCAGGGTCATGGGGAGGCTGGAGCCTATTGCAGCTGTCACAGGGCGGGACTGGGTCAGCAAAACACAAAACATGTACAACGAGCAGCTTCAACATAATCTGAGGTGGTTGTTTCTGTGGTGAACTTCTTCTGGTTCCACAGATGAGGGGCCTGAAAGCTGAAGGCTCTGCCTCCCATTCTACTCTTAAGTATCCCAGGAACCACAAGTAAGCCAGCAGTCTGAGAACGAAGTGCTCTATTGGGGTGATACAGTACTATGAGGTCTTTGAGATAAGATGGGACCTGATAATTCACTACCTTGTATGTGAGGAGGATTGTTGCTGATACAGTTCAACCACAGTTAGCGTTCACTTCTTGTTGTGTTGCAGTTTAACTCTCAGGTACAAATTCTCACTGTGTTAAACACATTCAACAGATAGAAACAAAGTTTTTGGCTCAAGAAAAAGTTGAAAACATAATCTCACTTGTTCATATTCACTGAGTCATAACATAATAAACCTGACCTTTGACCTACAGTTCTTTTTTAAACAGATTATGCAGATGTAGATCTTTAATGAAACATCTGTCAATTATCTGTTTACACTGTTCATGTTCAGAAAGTTCAGCCCATAGCTCAAAGGTATATTTTAGAGCACAGTTCATTAAATATGATACATTTGCTTTGTTCTTTTCCCACAGCACTTAAGTCAGAATCATATGTCAAAAAATACTAAAACAGATGGAAAAACACCACAGTGGAAACTGTAAAGTAAAGCACTCATCCATTGTCTTCTACTCATCCAGGATCATTTAAATCAGTGATTGCGAGTGTCCTTATTTCAGAACTTTGTCTTTTATGCCTGTTTGAAATGTATAAACTGTGTTTTTTCTCATTCCAATTTTTACTGCATCTATGAAAAATAACATCTTGCTTTAGTTCACTTGAGATTTAACAGTGAAGTATGTGCATGTGGTGATGAGGGCTTACCTTGTGTCTTATCTTGGAAGCAGAGCGGCACACAGTCATTCTGAATGTGGAAGTAAAGTTTAATGACTAAATTATCAGTACAAGTAGAAAAAAGTCCTCACAGTGGAATGGAAGCAACACAGCAACTGAAGGTTGCCACAAATCCTATGAGCTCTAGTCCTATAATTTCCTTGTTGAGGGACAAATCTAGGAGTACGTGCTGTAGTTAAAAGAAATCTCAGGTTTATATTATGTTTCTGAAAGTGAGATATGAGTCCAGGAGTACTACAAGGATTTTTCGTGGTTCTGTCATGTTTCGTGTTTGATCTGCAATCAGGCAGATCAGGGAAAATCCATACATTCGGTTTTCTTGACACTAACAGTCAGGTGACCTGTTAACCTGTTGTGCTGAAGACTAGAAGGCTCTGGATCAGTGAAGAATTCAAGACAATTAGAGTCTATTAGAAAATTTTTCATGACTGATTTTAACTGCTTGGAATCTTTAAGGCAGACCGACGAGGGAAGCATCCTTATCACAGAAGAGAAGCAACCATACTGACAGTCAGTGACAGTTCAGGATGATTTTTCAGCTGATTAAAGACATTCTGACAGCAGCAGCTTGGTGAACACTGGCCTGGAAGAGTCGGATCCTCAGATTTAAATATGCATGTTTAAGGAAATCCTGTGGACGCGAGTCTGTCAGAGCCAGAACATCACAGAGAAGCTGTCTGTCTCCGTCTGATGTACTCTCCAGAATGAATGCACACAGCCTAATCCCAGTAACTGCATGTCTTTGGACTGTGGGAGGAAACCCACACAAACTCCACACAGCTAAAGGCCTGGGCAGAGGTAGAATTGAACCCAGACCCAGATGTCAATCTAGCTGTGAAGCAGCAGTGCTAACCACCACGCCACTGTGCTGCCCAGCTCTGATAGTTTGTCATTTTTACATTTTTACCTGAGAAATCATTTTGTCCTGCTAACCTGGGGACTCAGGTCACAGAATGTTGCTCACTTAGACAAACTACATCATTTGTTGTAAACTTTAAAAGACTTTTCAGATCAGTGATGACTAGAAATAATTTAAATCTGTATTTAAATCATATGTAGACCACAATCAGTTTTTTTAGGGGGCAATTTTACCTTTATTGGTTAGCAGTACAGTGTAGATATACAGTGATGTCGGGAGAGAGAGAAGGAGAAGACACACAGCAAAGGGTCACAGGTCAGACTCAAACCCGGGCCGGCTGCATTTGCTGACCCACTGAGCCAAAGCGGCACCAATGAGCAGGAAGATTTTACTGACACTGACACAAGAAATGTATTTAAATGTTCCTTTAATGTCTCCTGTGTGAGGTCAGTGCAGCGCATTACTTTTATGACTAAAATCATTTTCAGGATATTTTGGAATTTGGAGATCAGGACATCCTTTGCTTTGTTTCACAGAGTTTAAACCTTAAATTTGATCTCAATATTAATATTTGTTTCTTTGCACTTGCCTGAGTTTGGACCTTTTGTTTCAGCCTCGTTTGTATTCACTGTGTGAAAATCTGCAGCAGTTTGATTTTGCTTTTTGGCAGCACACCTGGAAAATGAAGAAATATAATATAACTATATAATCATACTTTAAAAATACAAGAATGTAACACTTCTATAACTCAGCATTCACTGAGTGAGTGACAATAAAGCTCAAAGCTGTAAATCAAAAACCACTCCGAGCTCATTTTCAAAGCTGGACTTTGTGGTTTTCTTGTGTGACTGCACAGCATCTGCTTTCAAATCTCCATGATAGAAGAAAGAAAGCAGCTCACAAACAGTCGTCATCTTTACAGAAACTGAGCATTAAAGAAAGAATTGTTGGCATCTGTCCACCTGCTCTCTGACAATAATAATTCTCTTTACTTGTTTTAGGTTGAATTTACTGACCTGAAAGTGTTACTGAGTCATTCCAGAAAGGAAACGTTCCGGCTTCACTCGGATCACTGAATGACTGAGAGCAGAGTTCATGCTGGGAGGAGAGGAGAGGTGTGTAAGGAGAAAATAAGAAACCTGATTGGACAGAATAAATGAGCCTTGGACTCAAACCACACAAGGACGTGACAGTCACTTCTCTCAGGTATCTGGACACCGGCTCTCGAGGCCTGCATGTGAGGATCCCTGAGATACATGAAAGGAGGCCAAAAGAGAATCAATATGTTTCTGATATCTGGGAGAACGCTGCTGACAGAAACTGCCGGGACTGTGTGCTCCTGACGACTGAGAGCTGCATTATTACCACCTGAACTCTGTGTGGAACAGCTGAGCTGCACAATGTGCAGAAGAACGCACAACACTTTTCACCATCAGATCACGAGCTGTCCCTGTTCCTATTTGATTTTGACACTTCACTTTTTCTGTTTGGTTGTTTTTTAATAGCATAAATCTAAAAAATCAGCACAGATTCATTAATATCTGCATTTTCACAGACGCAGAGTCGAAGGATCATGACAGGATTTGAGAAATGTTTGTTTTTTTTTAATCGATGCAGAAAAGAAAGTTAAAAGTAGAAAACACTTCTGTTAACTAGAAGAAGATATTTCATTAGTTTCCATTAAAGACTAGATTCAAACTTTGGACTGTATTTGTCAAAGCGGGTGGTGTGAACGGCAGAGATGGACCAGATGCAGGACTCCGTTAACAGACATAACTTAAAAAGTGTTTATTGAGTAACAAAAACCAAAACACAAAGATCCTCTCGGGAGCCAGGCAAGGAGCATAATCTACAATGAGACATGAACACACCGCCATGACAAAACCAACAACACGACAAAGAACTGACCAGAATATATACACACATATACACACTAAGTAATGAGGGGAACACCTGAGAGGGAGACACAGGAAGGAAAATTAAACACACTGCACAAGAAACAAGACAAAGACCAAGACACAAGAACAGAGGGAAACCATTAAGCACAAAAACCAGACACCAGCACAGCCTAAACCTAAACAAGGAGCATAACAAAAGAAATAATACATTAAAAAACAAGCAAAAAACGCTGGGCACAGCCGAGGACCATAACAATATTCTTTGTTTATTAAGGTTAAAAACTCATTCAACTGTTCAATTCAATTCAATTCAATTCAATTTTATTTATATAGCGCCAAATCACAACAAACAGTCGCCTCAAGGTACTTTGTATTGTGGGTAAAGACCCTACAATAACACAGAGAAAACCCAACAGTCAAAACGACCCCCTATGAGCAAGCACTTGGCGACGGTGGGAAGGAAAAACTCCCTTTAAACAGGAAGAAACCTCCAGCAGAACCAGGCTCAGGGAGGGGCAGTCACCTGCTGCGACCGGTTGGGGCTGAGTGGAGAGAGACAGGACAAAAGACATGCTGTGGAAGAGAGCCAGAGATTAATAATAATGATTAAATACAGAGTGAAGTATAAACAAGTAAATAAAGGTGAATGAGAAGAAACAGTGCATTATGGGACCCCCCTCAGCAGCCTAGGCCTATAGCAGCATAACTAAGGGGTGGTTCAGGGTTGTCTGATCCAGCCCTAACTATAAGCTTGATCAAAAAGGAAAGTTTAAGCCTAAGCTTAAAAATAGAGAGGGTGTCTGTCTCCTGAATCCAAGCTGGGAGCTGGTTCCACAGAAGAGGGGCCTGAAAGCTGAAGGCTCTGCCTCCCATTCTACTTTTAAGTATCCTAGGAACCACAAGTAAGCCAGCAGTGTGAGAACGAAGTGCTCTATTGGGGTGATACAGTACTATGAGGTCTTTGAGATAAGATGGGGCCTGATTATTCAAGACCTTGTATGTTAGGAGAAGGATTTTAAATTCTATTCTAGATTTAACAGGGAGCCAATGAAGAGAAGCCAATATGGGAGAAATATGCTCTCTCTTTCTAGTCCCTGTCAGTACTCTAGCTGCAGCATTTTGGATCAGCTGAAGGCTTTTCAGGGAGTTCTTAGGACAGCCTGATAATAATGAATTACAGTAGTCCAGCCTAGAAGTAATAAATGCATGGATTAACTTTTCAGCATCAGTCTGAGAAAGGATGTTTCTAATTTTATAAATATTGCACAGATGTAAAAAAGCCGTCCTACATATCTGTTTAATATGTGCATTGAAGGACATATCCTGGTCAAAAATGACTCCAAGATTTCTCACAGTGTTACTGGAGGCCAAAGTAATGCCATCCAGAGTAAGTATCTGGTTTGACACCATGCATCTAAGATTTGTGGGGCCGAGTACAAGAACTTCAGTTTTATCTGAATTTAGTAGCAGGAAATTAGAGGTCATCCAGGCCTTTATGTCTTTAAGACATTCCTGCAGTTTAACTAACTGATGTGTGTCATCTGGCTTCATGGATAGATAAAGCTGAGTATCATCTGCATAACAATGGAAATTGATGCAATGCTTTCTAATAATACTGCCTAAGGGAAGCGTGTACAATGTAAATAAAATTGGACCTAGCACAGAACCCTGTGGAACTCCATAATTAACCTTAGTGTGTGAAGACGACTCCCCATTTACATGAACAAATTGGAGTCTATTAGATAAATATGATTCAAACCACTGCAGTGCAGTACCTTTAATACCTATGGCATGCTCTAATCTCTGTAATAAAATGTTATGATCAACAGTATCAAAAGCTGCACTGAGGTCCAACAGGACAAGCACAGAGACGAGTCCAGAGGCTGTTTCCCTGATTAAAAAAAAAAAAAAGCCTTCTGAGGCCTGAGATACCAGAAACATATGACACTGTGCCTGCTGTGGGTCAAAGTCACAGTTATTCCACTCAGGTCGCTCATTTTCTCCTGACACACCTTCTGTCTCCCCTCTGCATGAACTCTGCTCTCAGTGAGTCACTGATCTCTGAGTCCACTTTCTAAATGCTGAGCTAAAACGGAGCAGTAACAGCTTCAGGTGAGTAGACTCGACCAAAAAGTGAATGAATAAAAATAAATATATGTTCTGACAGCAGACGGAGCTGAGCACTGATGCAGGAAGATTTCTCTTTTATGTTCAGTTCCTTTTAAAATGTCCTCCTTCTGTTAACATCATCACTTTATTCAGGTGTTGACTTCATGCTGCGCTCATGTCTGCAGTTATGATTTGGAAGCATTTAAAGTTTTTCCAAAATTTTCCAGTACCAGTTAAATGTTACCCAACTAACTTTACTTTAATATTATACTAAATATAAACATTATTTTCAGTTCTCAGGTGTTGTTTCTGATAAAGAGATTAAAACCACTGAAACAGACTGAGCCATCAAAAAGAAAGCGCACCAACCTGAGGTAAGAGCAGCATTTCTGAGTGACTGATGTGTGAGCCAAAGTTCCCTGATTGTGTATTTCTAGGCCGGGTGGGATCACTGCTGCATATGATTGAAAAAATATACTGAGACTATTTATTTATCCGTCCTGCTCTGCACAAGAATTCTTCTTTCTCACTCGCATGTAATGATCACTGGTCTGAAAATGCAAGTCTTTTAAAGTCTGAGAAACAAATTTATGGATCAGATTAAAATGTTCTACATTAATAAAATGAAATTGAGTTGAATTAATGATTGTTATTGGTTTGCAATGTTACAAAGATTTGTCAGTGATATTGTATAAGTTTGGTCTGATTTGGACACAAACAGCTTTGGTAAAACAAATTTTTAAGTTTAGGGAAACTCAACAGAAATGTTAATTCTTGGAGCTGCTCGAAGATGTTATTGCATAAACACACTGAAGCATCTTTGGAGGACAGGTCAGTGTATTATTATTATTATTATTATTATTATTATTATTATTATTATTATTATTATTATTATTATTATTATTGTAATATGAGCAATAATTTACTCACTGCTTCAACGCCTAAAGTCTACAGAAGACAGATTGCTCCACAGTTGATAAACACAGTGACTACATTCATTCACGCATCCACTGCAACCCTTTATATTAAACTCTGGGTCAGTTCTCAGTCTGTGAGATCAAACATGTGCTGTCACAAACTGGCTCACAGAAGGTGACGAGGAGGGAGTCCACACAAGAGGGTTACTTCAATAAAAGGACATTATTAAACATTAAACCAATCACCGTGAAATGTAGAGTGGAAGAGAGAGACTGAGCGGTTCAGCTGGGCCATCTTTTATAGCTTGGAAGACCCGGGTGAGCTGCATTAGTTAATGCCAGCCAATTATCAGAAACAGGCCAGGCCAGAACATTCCTGACAGTGGGAGGAT
This sequence comes from Pterophyllum scalare, assembly GCA_024447675.2. Lineage (NCBI taxonomy): Eukaryota > Metazoa > Chordata > Actinopteri > Cichliformes > Cichlidae > Pterophyllum > Pterophyllum scalare. Next base: position 15,808 of record JAMQGT020003556.1, on the reverse strand, counting down.
CGACACACTGTCACTCTTAAACATCAAGGTTCCAGCTTGACCTTAGAAAATAACCTAAAATCAAGTCAATAACAGAAGGTGACACTGAAAAAACCCTCATTTATTAAAATGGCTATGACATAACCTGGCCCATCAAACAAGCTGACACCCCCCACCCCCACCCTTTACCAAATCCAATTCCCCTAACCACATGCATCTTAAGTATGGAGTTAAGTAGATGATTGGCAGGTATAACAATAAGGCACGGCCAAACTGGTTCTTCTTAAAGATGTATATTGAAGTGTGCATCTGCTCCACTAGCAAATCTGTTTTTGCAAATGGGTTCAAAGAAAATCCGGTACCCTCAGAGCAGCGAGTGAGAAGCAAAGTGTTGCTACCTAACTGAACACCAGAGCTGATTCCAAGTGTCCAACACCACACGGCCTGCAGCTACAATCACACCACACTGCTTTGCCAAAACTCCAGCCACCGACAACCAAAACTGAAATTAAAGTATGAGCATCAACTGCAATAGCAAAGCAAAAGGTGCCTCCAAACAAAACACATCCACACTAACCAAGATGGCCAAGACGCAGGAACCAAGCTACAGCAAAGCTTACACCAATTCAAAGCACGTTTAATGGGGTCTACACCAAAGCTCACAGACCAAACTACCACGTTACATTCGTCACAGCGCTATTCAGGTTCAACTTAGCAGTTCTTAGCCTTCATACCAGTCATGCCTCACCACATACATGCACCACGACCCCTTTAAATTCCAGAAAACCATGAGAAAAATACACTGCTACAGAGCACATGAACTCAGTATACATTAATCAGCATCCTAGTCTTCAGACAGATACCTGTGGTGGGCATTTATGCACCAATTCCACCAGCACCAAAAAGAGACAGAAGCTAGCAACTCTCAGGGAACCAGGAAAATGCTCCCAAGACATTGTCTTCAATCATGTTCTCTGCCACACTGAAGAGAAACTTGTTTGGTTTTGCTATTATGTTGTTCTCAACTTTAAAAAAATGCATGAATATGAGCAATAAATAAATTTAAGTGTGGATTTTTCTCTCCATCTAAATAATCTCTGTATAAGGTTATCTCTCATTCTTTCTCTTCTATGTTCTGGCTGTGGTTTGTCTCCAATTAAATCCTCGTGTTTCCCGCGAAGTGACGCGATGGCAACCGCATCATCAGGTGGGTCCAATCAGATTTTATTACTCTGAATAAAAGGCTGTGTCTTCTCTCAGTTTACACATTATTAGGACTTTTTTCTGGTTATTAAAAAGTGAAAGCAGAGATTTAAATTTACAAAGTAATCTACTGACTTCACAGATAAGCCACTGCAGTGCTGATCCAGACTCCATACATCACAACACACAGTGCTCTCCAATTCTTCACATATTGCACACGTTTTAAAGCTTAATCCATAACCTGTTTTAAATTATTTTCTTTGCTCCACCAGTTGGCATTTCGATTTTAAAATCTGCACAAATGGAGTTTTTCTGTTTTGAGTTGACTCTTAAATATTATTACTAATTTTTTTCCTGTGTTCTTTCTCAAAGATGCAGAGGCAGGCAGCAGCAAACCATGAAATAATACAATAGGCCGCATACAGTGTAGTTTACCAGCAACACTGTAGTTGAGACACCATGAATCCAGTTTTGTTGGCACTGCAGACTAAGATAGATTTAGTTAAATGCACCTTATAAATTGGCAAGATGCAGCTGCATGTGAGTCAGTAAATGAATAGCGTGTATATTTGTGTCTTCATGATCACAGATGATCAGCCTCCCCTGAAAAGGAGGTGCAGCAGCAGGTTGGGGGCCCTTCCATCACACAGTGAGTCAAACTGAACTGTTATCCTGCAGTTCATGATCAACTCACTTTAAAGGATTTAGCTGGTTGAAGTTGTAAGACTGTCAAATATTAAATTCAAACTAAAATAAAAACTGAAAATGAATCAATGCGTGTGTGTGTTCATTTGTTGTGTCTAACTCTGTGTTTTCCAGTGTCTGAGCTCAGGGTTGTTCTGCTGGGGAACAGCTGGACTGAGAGGAGAAACTTTGGGAACTTCATACTGGGAGAGACCGTGTTCGACAAACCAACAAAACACTCGCACAGCGTGAGGGGAAAGCTGAAGGACAAAGACATAGCTGTCATCAACACCCCACATTTGCCTCATCTGAATGTCTCCCAACAGAAACTCAGAGAGTTTATGAAACACTGTGTGAGGCTCTCTGCTCCTGGACCTCATGTGTTCCTGCTGGTTCTGCAGCCTGAAGACTTCACCGAGGAGCACAAACTGAGACTCTGCAGAGTCCTTCAGCTCTTCAGTGATCGATCATTTGATCATTCACTGATACTGATATCAACACCCAGAGCAGAGAGTTCAGGATTCAGAGGAAAATATGAGCAACATCCACCTTTAAAGGACATGATGGGAAAATGTAAAGACAGATTTTTGTGGCAGAAGAACCTCAATCATTCAGAGCTGTTAAAATACTTGGGTCAAATATTAAGCGAGAACAACGGGGAGCATCTGAGATGTGATGGATTGAAGGATGAGGATTCTGGTTCAGCAATGACACTGAGGTGTGTTGGAGGTGATGATGGAAATCAGAGCAGAGAGCCTCTCAGGATGGTGCTGATTGGACGAACTGGAAATGGCAAGAGTGCAAGTGGAAACACCATTCTGGGTGAAGAATGTTTTAAATCTAAAGCCAGCACAAAGTCAATAACAAAGTTTTGTGAGAAAGCAGCAGGAGAGGTCGATGGACGTCCTGTTGTTGTGGTCGACACCCCCGGTCTGTTTGATACCACTCTGACCAACGATGAAGTTGAACAGGAGCTCCTGAAATGCATCAGCTTGTTGTCTCCTGGACCTCATGTGATCTTACTGGTGCTGCAGATCGGTCGCTTTACACAGGAGGAGAAATACTCTGTGGAGCTGATCAAGAAATACTTTGGCAAAAGATCTGAAGCTTTCATCATGATTTTATTCACCAGAGGAGATGATTTGGAAAATGACACAATTGAGAGCTACGTTGAAGACTCTGATGACTTTGTGAAGAAGCTGATACGTGACTGTGGAGGGAGATATCAGGTCTTCAATAACAACAATCAAACCGATCGCACACAAGTCACAGAGCTGCTGAGAAAGGCTGATGAGATAGTGAAGAGAAATGGAGGCAGCTGCTACACCAGTGAGATGTTCCAAGAAGCTGAGGAAGCGATACAGAAGCAAGTGGAGAAGATCCTGAAGGAGAAAGAAGAAGAGATGAAGAGGAAGGAGGAGGAACTTCGAAGAAAACATGATGAAGAAATGGAAACAATGAAAAGAAGAATAGAAAAAGAGAGAGGAGACTGAACAGGAGAAAAAGCAGAGAGAAAAACAACTTACAGAAATGAAAGAAATCATTAAAAGAGCGAGAGCAGAGAAAGAAAGAACAGATATGCAGAGAAGAGGAAGACAGGAGCAGGAGAGAGCAGGAAGAACATCAGCGGCAGCAGTGGGAACAAGAACGGGAAGCTCTGGAGGAAAAAATCAAGTCTGAGACAAAGGAAAAGAAAACCACTGACAGAAAACTGGAACAGAGCCGAGAAGCACGGAAGAGAAACAAGAAGCCTGGGAGAGGAAACAAAAAGAAAGGTGGGAAAAACGAGAGCGTGAAGATGAACAGAAACGTCAGGAAGGGGAAGAAAAACTTAAAAAGCTTCAAGAAGAATATGAAAAAGAAAAAAGAAAAATATGAAAACAAAAGAAAAGAAGAAGATCAAAAGAAAAAGGAAGAAGAGGAAACTATGAAAAAAGAAATAGAGTTAAAGTATAAGAGGACAATGGACAACATGAAAAGGAAATATGAAGTGAAGGCCAGAAAACAAGCTGAAGAATTTAATAAATTCAAAGAAAAATACACCAAAGACTTTGAAGCTCTGATGGAAAAACATGAAGTTCTGAAGAAGCAGCATGAAGAAGAAATAAAGAATTTAACAGAGAAGCCCAGAAGCAGATGTTCCATCTGCTGATGAGGCTCCTTGTGTCACACTTACTGTGCCTGTAATCACATTACTATTTTTCATAGCAGAATGAAGAAACACTTAAACACCTTTATTTATGTCCCTTTGAATATTTTAGTGTCTGAAACAGTTTATATTTTATGTTTTTGATCATTTTTATGTTGAATGGTGCTTTTTTCCTGTTTGCAGAGCGCGTTACTTTAGCAGGTTCATGTTTCCGGTTTATCAGACTAACGTTTATGTTTGCTGAGGTTGATGCAGTAAAGCATGTTTGCAGGTCTCCTTATAATGTTGTGCTCAAAGTTAATTATTTACTTTCTGATTTTTTTTTAATTGAAATAATACAAAAATTATAACTGGCACATTTTATCACTGAATTTATTTTTCAAGTCAAAGACATTCTGTAGTTTTCAAAGTTTGCATTTTTCTTTTACCTTTTTTGTATTCAAATAAATAAATAAATATCTCATCAGTCTGCAGGAAAATTGAACCCTTTTCTAACATTAACTACGTCAGCTAAACAGTGCAAATAATGTCATTGAATCACTTCATTATTTACTTTTTTAATAACAATGCTTTTAAGATCACTCATCATTAATTTACTAATTTTAAATAAATCTGTATTAAAGCAGATCTTGTTCGTGAGATCAGCTGCCTCCAATCTGCAAAACTCTCACACCTTAAATAAAAATGGACACATGCTGTGATTAAGATCAGCCGGCAGGGACTTGAATAATCTGTCAGTCAACATGTCTTCAGTTCCTCACATTGTAATTCTTTTGTGCACGAACACAAAACGAATCTGCATCCGTGACGAGATGAAGGCAGGCCGTGTGGAACGAGCTCTGCTGCAGGTTTCAAGTCTCTGCATGTTGAGTTTCCTGAAAAACACTTTGGCTTTAAAAAGAACACACATGACTCCCAGCGACCCTGCGTTATCCAACCAGTGCAGGAAGTTTCACCTGCAACATTCACGCCTTTTTTGGTCTTTATGTTGTCACATGTTAATCACGTTGAGTGGGCGGATACTGGATGGTTTGGCAGACTGGCTGACACTCCTCCGGCTCCCTGAACAGGCCCGAACCAGCCGGAGAATGTGGACAATGTCGGCTCTGCCTGACTCCAGGGCGATGATCACACGTCGGAGATCTAAATCAGCATGCCGAGGCAAACCGGTGCTGTCACTTCACTGCAGATTAATCAGTGCTCTGCAGCCAGACGACAGTATCAGAATGGCAAAGCTGCAAAAAAAAGTGAGGTTGAATGAAGCTTCTTCTCCCCTTGCTTTCTTCTGGGCGGTTTAAATAGTGTTCACTTTTATTTTTGGTCTCCCCAAATCTCGTGTCATCTCAACATTTTAGAATCTGATTGTTGTGTAGTATTGTGCATCAATGTTTATGAAAGTAATGACAAACTCCATTAGAGAAGCAAACAGTAAAAATGGCAATAAAAGGAAAATAGTTCAGGCATGAAACTGTCCAATGTAGTATTTATGAGTTATATTTTATGTATTTATTTTTGAGAATAAGGTGTGTACCACAGAGAAGGCAGACATCTCTAAAGGTGATACCTCTGAAACTGAACATGAGTAAACCAGCACTACAGACCAGAGGACGAATGTGTTCATTTGATTTAGGTCTGATTTAATCTGCAAAATAGCTACAGACAGAATAATTGACATGGGCAGCATACGCATCAGTGTAGACGTATAAAGCAACAGAAAATATGTAACTTTTTGACACAGATCATCCTTCCATATGGATCAGATACAATCAGCTTATCATTTATTTTCAAAGTGAAACATAAAGTCTGTGAAGCCTGTTAGAAGACGGGTGAGAAATCTGTGCAGCTGCAGCAGAGCAGGCACCTCTGCTGCCACTTTCATCCATATAAGGAAAGCAGCAGAACTCAGTGTTCATGGTATTCCTGTCAGGCAGTTCCTGAGCTCCAGTATCAGCAACATTTTGCAGAGTTAACATTGTTGCATTCAATGCTCAAGAAAGCTTTGAAATCTCCTTCCATCTCTAAATGTTTATGGCCCTGATGGTTCTCAATCTTCACCACAATTAATGACTGCGTCCTCATGTTATCGGTAAAGTTTCTGCACTATTCACATAACTGTTGTGAAAGTGTAAATAGTTACATACTGTAAAACTCGGTGACTCCCTCCCCTCTGCAGCAGGTGTGTCAGTTGGTGGGTTTTAGCTGAAGATAAGTCCATACAAGGACCGATGGGAAGAAGCTGACACACGGGGGAGGGGCGGGTACACCTGGTGAGGACAGACTCCTGAAATCTGACAAACAGACTCAAATATCACCCAGGAATCCCACAAATCCCATCCTGAAATTTAAAACGGGTACAGTTTCAGACTTTCCCACAAACAGATAAATAAATAAGCCTTTTTCATTGCTTAATGTGTTTGAGCTGCAGTTGAACATACAGACAAGTCTGTGCAGGTTCAGGGTGCGTCACAATAACAGGAACAGCAGAGCAAAAACTACTCTCAAGCAGTAAGGTTCAGGTTTTGTTTAGAGTGTATCATACTACATTAAAAAAAAAAAGGGGATATGGGCATAGTTGGATACTTCCTTACACAGAAATTGATAAATACTGATCAACAACAGTCTTTTACTGAACTGTGAAAATGAAATCATGAGCAGAAGAATGAAGAATAAAGACATCTTCAAGAGTTCAAAGGAGACAAAATGAAAAAAATTCAAGACAAGTAAAAAAGTGAAAGGGAAAAAACTGAATTTAAAAATATGGAGGTAGTTTTAAAGGTAATGATGCGTTAAAAAAAAAACAGGAAGAAAACTGCAAAAGGCCCCACCCCAGTGATCTTTGTCAGAATTTCATTCACACACCCTCTTCAGGAAAGATTAAAGCTGCAGCTACCGTAAATCAATAATTTCAGTTTGCAAATGAAAGAAATGACTACAGAGTGTCACTCTGGAGCGCTGGTGCTGTAGAAAAGATCAACCAGCAAACAGAAAGTTGAGTCTGATTTATTTACAGAGCACACTTAAAGGCCACAGCTGCTCCACAAAGTCCTGCACAGCTAAAAGAATAGAACAAAATAATGAGAATTTTTAAAAAGAAAAATGAGAAAACACGAGTAAAGCAACAAAATCAAAATTCAAGTTTAAAAACCACAGAATAAGAGGAGCTAAGAGGATTTTAAAAGTGTTTACTGTTGGAGAGGTCCTGATGTGGACAGCCAGGCTGTTCCACAGTGTCGGAGCAGCTGCTGCAATGGCCCGATCTGCCCTGTGTTTTAATCCGGACCGGGGACAGCTCGGAGCCAGTGATCCAGCGGGAACATGCAGGGTTGATAGATCAGAGAGGTAAGAAGTTGGCAACGCATGCAGAGGCTTAAAAACAAATCTTAAAATCAATTCTAAAGCTGGCTGGCAGCCAGCGTGGAGGAAACCAGTGTGGGTTATACATGTGTGGCAGCTAAAAGCTGAGCCGCGGTGTTTCAGACCAGCTTCAGTCCACCAACCAAAGACAGGTGGACCCCTCACCAAACACTCGAGATGAAAGAAATTTATGAATTAAAATTTAAAATCTCTGAATCAGAGAAATGGCTTCACCATTGCAAGTACCCAAAGATGGAAAAAGTATGTTTTAGGAGCAGTATTTATCTGAGTAGATCACGCCGTGCCACGGACAGCAGAAGCTGTAAGGGGGAGATTTTAAGGACCCAAATGCAGGACGAGTGGAGGCAAATGGGGTTTCAACAGAACGCGAGTCAGTTATTGTACTTAAGGCGAAAAATACAAAAGGAAATGCAGAAACCAAGCAGAACTAGAAACTCACAGGAAACAATAAACTATAGAAACAAAACACTAGGCCCCAAAGGAGCATGGAAACAGATACACAAACAATCCAACAATGGACAAAGGAAGACTGAGACAATATATACACATAGGGATGATTAGGGGCACGTGGAGACAGGTGGGGAGGATGAGGCACAGGTGAAAAGAATCAGACAACATACAGGAAGCAAAGTTCAAAACAAAGCACAAAGACTACTGCTTCACAGAATAAAACAGGAAGTGATAACTAAATGGGGAAGAAACAGAACAGTCCATATGTTCATGCTGATGCTTTTATGTGTGGAAACTGTGAATGCAGGATTTCTGTTGGTAAAAGAGTGAAGTGGATCTGTATTTTACTGATGCTCTTACTGAAGTCATAGGTTTGAATATTTTTTACACTGCACCAAATCCCAACAATGGTTTTAGCTTTTGCTCCTGGAACACGGACACTGTCTGCTGCTCCTGTCGCAGCCAGCGTGTGGAGAAGCTGAAGTATCTTGAGGTCTTGCTCATAAGTGAGGGGAGAGTGGAGCAGAAGGTTGACAGACTGGGGGGAGCATCTGCAGGGATGTGAACAGTGTACAAGTGAGGAGAGAGCTGACCCCGAAGCTGTCGATTTATACTCTGGATACGAACAGAATGCGATCACGGACACAAATGACAGAAATGAGCTTCCTCCAAAGGGCGGCTGGGCTCTTCTTGGAGAGAGGGTGATGAACTTAGTCATTTGTGAGGGTCTCAGAGCAGAGGAGTCCAGGTGTGTTAAATATACTGGTGGACGGAGTTTAAGGGGCTTAAACGCACACATTAAAATCAAAGAAAAGATTATTACAGAAACATGCAGTTATAGTGACTCAGAGCCAACCTGGAACGACACAAACAGTTGTGTGATAAAAATCTTCAATTCTTAGTGTAGATGTCATCTGATAGAGTCCAGCTGAGTGCAGTAGAAAACTCTGTGGTCAGCCATGAACAGGAAACAGTTTAATTGTATCATTAAAATATGTGATTGCAGATGACAGGCACCACACCAACCTGTGTTGTGCTCTCTGCGGGCAACCTCAGTGATTTAATGCAGCTCCAAATATTTGTTCACATTTACATTTTTTTTTCTGATTCGACTGGTTGTCACCTGCAGTGGTCTGACTCGGGTCATGTGTAACTCAGTTTTTCTCTGTAAATGTTGTAACACCAGCCTGGAGTTTGGAAAGGTCTTCTTTCTGAGAGAAAACACTCAAAATGTGTGAAAAGAAAAAGATGAATTTGGCAAATTAACGGCTGAGCGTGACCCGTCTCCTAACTGAAATGCAACACTGACAGAAACCCTGGAGGCTTTTTAAACAAAGTCCTGTTTCAGTTCTCAGTTTGTAGCCTCTTTCTTCCAGTTTGCTCTGAGCGGTCAGGACACAGTGTCAGTCCTGCATACAGAGGCAGGAGCAGGACTTAAAGTCCTTGAAGCTTATTTTTGCCTCAGGTAGGACGTTTATCTGTACCTGCAGAGACCTGTGGATCCTCAGCCTGATAGCAGCTCTGCAGAGCCATGAAATCACACTGAAAGCTCCGAAAGTTCTCTGGAATTTTGGGAACCTGAGGTGCAGTTTGTTTTGTGTGTAACTTCAGCTCCAACCCTGCCTCCTTTCACATTTTCAGACCCAAAAAAGCGAAACTGAAGGGATTTTTGTTTATATTTAATCTTCTCACATTATTACAGTTTTCCATTTCAGTGGTTCCTGATTCCAAACCTGTGACAATCTATTCAAATCAATCAATCAATCAATCAGTTTATTATTGCGCCTTGTTTTACCCTGAGCGGCCTTCCGGTGTTCCGGGCCAATCAGAGTCCTCCTTCTTAGGCCGAACGCATCACTGCACTAAACAACCCGGAGGCTTTTTTTTTTTTTGGCGGAGGAGAAATTTGGATTCCATCTCTCCTGCTGCCGCCTCCCCTTTGACAGATACTTCCTACAGCCAATCAGTGCGCTAGTTGAGAGAACCTGAAGGGTCCTGCTCACCTGGACCAATCAGTACGCCAGCTGTCAGAACGTTACCTTTTATGGGAAACGCCAGCTGTCCCGCGAGCTCGGATAAAACCGGTGTGGTCATGCTTATGATGCTGCATTAACCGCTCACAGCTGGGGTAAAGAAACATCCGTAACACTTCACCGGCAGACGCACCGTGACTCACCTGCACAGGTAAGGCTCAGCGTAAGGTTCATGTTAGTTTTTGAGTAGTTTGTGGTCAAAGTGTAACAATCAGGCAGAAGCTGAGATTACTTAACTAAAGGTCATTGATTTAAAGTCTATTCTAGTTTATTCTAGATTCATGCACAGCACTTTGGTTCAACTGTTGTGTTAAATGTGCTATATAAATAAACGTGAATTGATTTGACTTAAAGTCATAGCAGAAAAAACAAGCTGAATGAACTGGTTTTATTCTTGGTCCAATGCGAACAGGAGTCTCCCTCTTGAACCGTTTAAACTCTAATCTGAGCTCACAGAGACCGCAGTGAGCTCTGAGACGGAGGATGTTGCGTTAAACACTCCTACGGGTAAAGGCTGAAGGTTGGTCTGAAAAATTCATCTTAAGGAAAAACTGCAGGGAAGCGAGAACGACATCATTCGGTGAAGTTGACGAGAAAAGGCGCTAAACTCTGTTATCTCTGGCTTATCTCTTGTAAAGTACGAGGAAGTCACTCTTGGATTAAAATAAAAATGCGATAATCCAAGTGCTTTTTATTTTTTTTTAATGGAATAGTTTTCTCACTACAGTAAATTTAAATGAACAAAATCATAAAAGCGCAGTCAAACTCAATCTTCTCTGGATGAGCTTGGTGTAAATGTCCTGAAGGATGAACTGCATCTTCCTACACTTCCTGTTTTTTAATTCTAAAATCAGACCTCGTGATTCAGGTCCTCACTCAGACCTGCTGCAGTTTATTGTCCGGGTCACTCAGAGATGCAGATGAAGTGTAAAGATCCTGCATGTCACACAGTGGACTGAGCCAGAGTCTGGTTTACAGAGGCGTGTCTGTTTTGTCTGAACTTGTTAAAGTCCTCGACTCCAAAAGGTGACAAAAAACTCAGGTTTGGCAACTTCTGACAGCCGCACCCATCATGAATAGCAATCCTGTGTGCGCGTGCACATCTCCAGAGCGGAAACAAATCAGTGACGCAGACTGACGTTGAACCAGAATGACTCTTAACTCTAAGTGAAAATTGACTGCAAGAGAAGCCACATAATGAGAATACAGAGCATACTAAAATAACTTTTCTCTAATGGGTGCAGCCTGCAGGATGTCATCACTCAGCAGAACTGCACACAGAATCTTGACCCGTTTTGAACTTCTGTCTTTTTAGCATTTGCACACTGTTTGTAACTGAGGGTTATTGGATGAAAATTATTCACCATTCTGTATGCCTTCTTTCAGACATGGATGACGACATCTCTGCCCTCGTTGTTGATAATGGCTCAGGTATGTGCAAAGCGGGTTTCGCCGGAGACGATGCCCCCCGAGCCGTCTTCCCCTCCATTGTCGGTCGCCCGAGGCACCAGGTACAAACCTCAGAATCCGCTGGCTCTCGGGACTCTGTAAATTGGTGCATGTGACTGAAGGTGTATAATTGTGTATGCAGGGTGTGATGGTGGGAATGGGACAGAAGGACAGCTATGTGGGAGATGAGGCTCAGAGCAAGAGAGGCATCCTGACCCTGAAGTACCCCATTGAGCACGGCATTGTCACAAACTGGGACGACATGGAGAAGGTGAGACTTTATTCAAACCCCAGAATGAGCTGCCATCACTCGTCTACAATGTGAAATGTTTCCCAGGGGAACATGCAAAATTCAGTTGTGCTTAGTATTAAGTGCAGTGCAAATAGTTAATTCCAAGTAAGTTTTGCTACTGAAAGATGAATGAGTTTGCAGCTTGAAAATTAGATCTGATCAAATTAGAAACATCAGAATTTCAACAATCCTGACTGCTGACAGCACTGCCTGAAGCTGAATGGGCCTCAAACTGCTTTTGTTGTGCAGATCTGGCATCACACCTTCTACAATGAGCTCCGTGTTGCTCCTGAAGAGCATCCAGTCCTGCTGACTGAGGCTCCACTCAACCCCAAAGCCAACAGAGAGAAGATGACACAGGTGAGTAAACGGTCATGATCATCCTACACCTGTAAAAACTGTTGCAGCAAAGACATTTTTGCACAGCTTTTCAACAAATTAGTTTCCAGGCCTGTACTATAATAAAAGTGGATTATACATCTTTAAATTCTCTGCTCCAGATCATGTTTGAGACCTTCAACACTCCTGCCATGTATGTGGCCATCCAGGCTGTGCTGTCGCTGTATGCTTCTGGTCGTACTACAGGTGGGTAACTTACAATCACCAGCTCTAAACTGACATTAAGATCTTGCAGTGCAGAAACTGGCTTCAGATAAGTGGGGCCTGTTCATTCAGTTGCTGGCTCTCAGAGCAGCAGCTAGTGGGCATTGGAGGAACTCTGTGGTTGAATGACAGCTTTTTGTCTTGTAGGTATTGTGATGGACTCTGGTGACGGTGTCAGCCACACTGTGCCCATTTATGAGGGCTATGCTCTGCCCCATGCCATCCTCCGTCTGGACCTGGCTGGCAGAGATCTGACAGACTACCTGATGAAGATCCTCACAGAGAGGGGCTACAGCTTCACCACCACTGGTATGTGCGGGTTTACCTCAAGCATGCCAATCAAGAGCTGTTCTATTAAAAGAAATGACCGTAATGCTTAACTGTTAACTCTGACCTCCAGCCGAGCGTGAGATTGTGCGTGACATCAAGGAGAAGCTCTGCTACGTGGCTCTGGACTTCGAGCAGGAGATGCAGACGGCGGCTTCCTCTTCCACCCTGGAGAAGAGCTATGAGCTTCCTGATGGACAAGTCATCACCATCGGAAATGAGAGGTTCCGCTGTCCCGAGGCGCTCTTCCAGCCTTCATTCATCGGTTTGTAACAATTCTCAAAATGTCTAAAATTAAAGCAAGCTTTGTCACTTCACTGGGCAAACAGTAATGCAAGCAAAATGGGTGTTCCTCTGGGATTCAAAATAAAATGACAGCAGAATGATTCTTAAAAATCAAAGCTCTTAGTTGTCAGAAAAGTGAAGTTCTAGAAAATCTGAACTTTAAAAACAGTTACTCTGGGAGGCCTGCTGGACTAAAGAGCTAAATCCTCAGTTTATCACATCTTTTGAACAAAGTGCCAAATCACTCACTCGAGCCCTGAAACTCTGTTCAGGAATGGAATCTGCTGGTATCCATGAGACGACCTACAACAGCATCATGAAGTGTGACGTGGACATCCGTAAGGATCTGTACGCCAACACTGTGCTGTCCGGTGGTACCACCATGTACCCCGGCATCGCTGACCGCATGCAGAAGGAGATCACAGGCCTGGCCCCACCCACCATGAAAATCAAGGTATGTCACTTGGACATTTAAACTCTTTCTGGAATGTTGTCCTTCAAAAGCTGAACTTCATATTCTGCTTTTAAGATGTGATCAGCCTTGAACCATGATGGGTAGTTCCAAATGAGAATTTCAGTCTTGAAATAATTGGCACACATCAGCCACACATACACACACACACACCCCCTCAACTCATTCATTTCACTTTATTTTTTATACCGTAATTATCTGGAGATTTGAACCCTCCCTCACAGGCATTTGGCACTACTGTACAATCCTAACTTCCACTGCCCCCTAGTGTACAAACACAGATTTTTCATGAGGATCATAACTGATCTGTAACTTTGTCCATTTCAGTAGCTTTTATTTAAGCTATAACCTGTAACTAAATTTGATGGCAAAGCTATTCCAAACAGATTATAAAACTAGGAAGTTTAACTCAGAATTGGCACTGATGTTAGAAATATTTGTGTTGGTTTGCAAACTAAAACCACTTTAAGTGTACTTGTGTGCAACACATTTGCTTTTAAGTCTGTAAGATCACTTTTGAGTTGGTGTGGTTGTCCAAAGATTGAGTAGAGTTAACCAACTCTAGACTGACATTTCAATTGTTGTACTTCAGGGGTGGGGGTGGGACTCCTAACCTTTAGCCACTGGGAGCAGAAAGGGGTAAAATGCTGCCTTGAGCCTCACCTGTTCTTTCTTCTTCAGATCATCGCTCCCCCAGAGAGGAAGTACTCTGTCTGGATCGGCGGCTCCATCCTGGCATCTCTCTCCACTTTCCAGCAGATGTGGATCAGCAAGCAGGAATACGATGAATCCGGCCCCGCCATCGTCCACCGCAAGTGCTTCTAAAGTGCTTCCAATCCTCCTCACCCTCTGCCCTGGCAGGAGTCAAAATACTTCAACTGTCACAGCTAGCAGTGCGTGTGGTTTGTCTTTCATGGACAGGCCTAAAGATGTTGTCGATACTATGAATCAGGTTTACATTTTAGTGTTGCGGTTCACTGAAACTTGTACCGCATTTGGCAAATCCAGTCCAGTTTGAGGAAAGCTGGTTTGTGCTGTTACTGATAATGGACTATACACAAATCCCATCTCTGGTCATACTGCTTGTCATGCAACTCTTCAAAGCAAACTGTTACAGTAAATCTCAATAAAATGTCCATTTATTTACTTATCCATTGAGTGGTCATTTGAGTCTATTGTTGTAGAGGTACCCCCCCCCTAATGAAAAGTTGCCAAATGCCATGTTCCCCTCACTTTAAGTTTCAGGCTGACTATTTAAGTTGCACACTGAGGTGAGGCAGCTTTGTGCTAATCAGGTGAGTAGAGGCTGCCCTCATCTGGCTGATTGTGGTACCTGCAATACTTAAATGGACCCAGACTCTTAAAGATCTTTTAAAAACAAGACAAATCCAGAAAAATGGCTCTGTTAGGACAGACCACATTACACTTAAACACAGCATTAAGGTATTGTGCTAGACCTCTGCAGTTTTACCATGTTGCCAATTTACTGATTCAAAAGAACTGAGTGCATGGTATGCACTCACTGTTCCTTGATATGGTCTCTGTTTTTCTGTGAAAGCTGTGCTACAGAGCCGAGGGGGGGGGAATTTTCTAAAGCACCTATTGTGTACCTCTGATTATAGAATAACATGCATAATTTTGCTGCATTGAGATTCAAACTGATCCACAAGATTCAACTTTCAACCTCATCTGTTGTAACCTCAGAAAGTTGCACAAATCAAAATGCACATTTCAAAGTATCAATATTACTATCAGCAGACATGGCAGAAGTGACTAATAATTGATGCTAATGGTCACAGAAGGTGGTGGAAATGCCTGGATCTCCTGAGACCCCATCCTCACATGAGGACATTTGGGATTTTCTGCACTTTATACTTCATCCTGCTCTGAACATTTTTTTTATACTTTGTTAAACTGCAAATTTAGTCACCAAATGAGGGCATGCTAAAAAAAATGTTCAAAGATGAATTTTAGTTTTTATATTAAATTCAGCTAATCACAGCAAGAGATGAACTCAGCTCTCGGGAGGGACAGCGAGCTACAGTGGGACAAAGAACTGCAACAATAAGAATGACGGGTAAAATTAACTTGACCGTTAAAGGGTTACAGTAACTGGTTAGGTGGCTATACTCGCATAGGTGCATCATCTTCATGGTGACGATATAAAGCTTTCAACAAACTTGTCACAATCGCATGTTTATTCGGATTTTCGTTCTTAAGCTCTTAAATACAGTTTCTTTGTATGCTCAAAAAAATAAAGGGAACACTCAAATAACACATCCTCGATCTGAATGAATGAAATATTCTCACTGAATACTTTGTTTTGTACAAAGTTGAATGTACTGACAACAAAATCACACAAAAATCATCAATGGAAATCAAATTTATTAACCAATGGAGGCCTGGATTTAGAGTCACACACAAAATTAAAGTGGAAAAAAACACTACAGGCTGATCCAACTTTGATGTAATGTCCTTAAAACAAGTCAAAATGAGGCTCAGTATTG
>JAMQGT020003555.1:0-12888 GCA_024447675.2 Pterophyllum scalare | reverse complement strand
GTTATGTCCTGTACTTCGTTCAGTTACGTATTGCTGTTAGAGAATAACAATCAGGAATAATGATCAAAGCATCAATATAAGGACTCACAAATGTCAACAAATTCCTGGAGGGAGACTGCTGAAACTATTGGAATGGAGAAGAAAGTGAAAAAACAGGGACAAATATATTTGCAGCCAAAAAACTGAGTGAAAAGAGCGAGGAACAAAAAACACCAGCACACAACCACAAGATAATTAACACACACAATCCAGCTACACATGCATAAATGTGGACATGAGGTCGGCCACTTCCGTAGGTTGTGTACAGAGGCCGCAAAGACCCTGCAAGTCTAATTAGGCGCATCTAACCAAGCTAGCTCCAAAACAGAAGCAGCTTCAGGTGGAGAACTTCAGGATGCAGCTGGATTTGAGCTTTGACTCCTCCAAACAGTTTGTTTTTGTCAAACACCACATGTAGGTGTTGTTAATCTACTGCACTGACGCTGAACTTTATTGGGAGTTTACTGTAGAATTTATTGAGTTTTGAAGTTAATATTTTTCTTTGTTTCTCCCTGTTGATGTTCATGTGTGTCCTTAATGTTACACACATTTTAGCATGTAGTGCTGCTGTCTGTGAACAGCTGGTTGTTGAATATATTTCTTTAAAGGGTATCTTTTGTCGAGTTTTCATTACACAACAGTGACTTTTGCACCTTGAATCTTGCACCTGATTAAGTATGAAAATACTAAAACTAATACTGAAACTAACTAAAACTAAGCATGAAACCAAAAATAAAAACTAATAAAAATGAGCAAAACCCCTCTGAAAACTAACTAAAACTAACTGAATTAGAGAAAAAAAGTAAAAACTAACTTCAACTAAACTGTAAAATGTAAAATCCAAAACTATTATAACCCTGGTAGTTTCATATGCTAACATTTGGCCTACAGTATATGGTTTGTATATTTAGAAAAAAAAACAGTTCTACATCAAGCTGTCTGTAACTGTAACCCATCAAAAAGTACACAGAGCCCTTCCAACCACACTCTAAGAGTCTGACTGTCATTCAGGAGTTGGTGTGGTAATCAGTGTGGTTTAGAAAATGCAAATCGAATTGCCTCAGTTGTTGCCTTTACACTATAAAGCAGCAGTTGGCATGGTACAAACTATAGCTTGAATTTTTCTCTGTCACTGACTGGTAAATTAAACAGTAGGACTGGGCAGAGTCCATTCATGCATACATACACACACACACACACACATATATTCATGCCCTGAACCGGATAGAGTACATAAATATACAGGAGGTGCCATGTAGATATCTAATAATAATAATTAAAATGAATGATTAAGCATGCACCAATTGTGAGTTAAAAAATAAATAAAACTGTAGAAACACACCAGAAAAAAAGCAGTTATATGTATACTTTTAATGCACATTGAAATTAAATTGAAACCAGATATGTAATACTCAGAAGGAGTGTTTATTTTATTTTATTTTATTTTATAATGATGGTAAATGGAAGAAAACTACATTTGATTAAATGGTTATAATAAAAATGTGGTTATAACCAATGATGTCCTAGAATTTCCATAAAGGGAATGATAAATCAAGAGAGCCAGCTGGAACTATGCTGGGTGGGTGAGTTTGTGGGCTTGCTGAGTGTAAAGGAGATAAGGTTAGAAAGAGATAAGGTAAGAAAGGTTCTATAAAATGACCAGCCTGATCCATGATCTGACAGAGGCTGATTTTATATTGTCCTAGTTTCTTCTTTTTCTGTGTTAGGTGACTGTTCTGATTGGTATTATATAAATAAAATTCAACTGAACAGACTACTAGTAGCTGTGTAAAATCACACATCCACACTGCATCACAAATATTTATATCAAAAATAGTGGCTAGGGACACAGGTGTGTCTCCAACATCAACTTTATTTTTTTTTGTGATTAAAAGCATGAAAACATTAACAGATTGCTCCAAGTAATCACCTTTATCCTATCAAATAAGATATAGAACATTTCTACAGAATGACAGTGCACCCATCCATAAGGCACGAGGAGTCACTGAACATGAGAGATCAGTGATGGTTTCAGCATGAAAGTGAATTCAATCATATGGTGTCTAGCCTCAGCAGTAACCAGTTGTCTTGTGTTAGACATTGGACTTGTTTTTTGGGGGAATTGTGTTTCATCCCTTCAACTCGCCCAGCAGGAAGTGTATAGTGACATTACTAACTTCCCTCCAGGGAGGAAGCTAGACTTTGGATTTTGGGGTGGCCATGGAGTACTGTATACCTTTATATTGGCGTTTGTGTAGATTACACAGTCTAACAACAGCAAAGGTTTCAATGCATTTATTCCATAAGATGAAAATGCTTCTTCTTTTTTTTTTTTTTAAGTTTGCACAGAGCCTAGAACACATTGGTTGGTAGACAGACTAAACATAGCATGGCAGCAATGAGACATGGCAATGTAACATTGCAACATTTCTTGGGGTAAACAACATTAATCTTCTCTGAGCTTTCTTAGAGTGGGGATAAAAACATCACATTTGTCCAGAGGGTTGGACATGATTTATGCCACCCTGGCCATCATTAAAATTTGAAGGGCTCCCTTTCTCCACTTTGGAGAATGAATGTATTGCAGACTGTCACGGACTTCATCTACTTGTTAGAAAGTTTATAACATGCACATCTTCTGTGCAAAGCATACATTTTGGGCTGAACGTGATGCAAAGGGAGTAGACAGCTTAAAAAATAGACATTAGACATTACACAGTGTAAAAAATGGAAATATTTTATTCCATGGGGAGACTTTAAATAAATTTTAACCTTTTGACAGACATTCTGATAGCAGTTAAAGAATGGCAACACAGATGTATGTTAACCATCCAAAATATGCATAGCTAAAACAAAAAAATGCTAAATGATTTGACTTTTTGTCATGAGTTGGTCAGTTTAATTTGGTTTTTGTCAAGGCCAGTGGGTGTGTTGGACTCAAGAGCAGGGCCAAAAGGATAAAAGTTGAACAAGTTTTATTTACAGGTCACAAGGCAACAGATACTGCAACAGTTTTCCAGTGGCAAGGGAAGCCTCGTTTAGGTCCAGACCAGTGAATCCTTAGTATCTCTCCTTTTAGCAGCAAATCTCTCCAAGTCTCCAGGGAATCTAGGCAACAAGGAAAACAACCAGGTAAGTGGAGCAGAGATGTGAGCAAGACAATGACAATCAAAGCAAGGGAGCCGGCAACACTAACTGTAGTCCAGTCAGCAATCATGCAAAGACTAACAGCAGCACGCTAGCTTAAATAGTGGCCTTGATGAGATCATCAGGAACAGGTGAGTCTCATAGCATCCAGGTGAGTGGGTGATCACAGGGCGGAGACCCAAACCAAGCACTGCACCTGAACCACCAGACAGGAGACAACAACAAACAGACAGTAGAGAGAGAGAGAGAGAGAGAGAGACTGGCAGGACACGCAGGAGGACTAGTGGACCATGACAGTTTTGTAGAAAACAGATCTTTGAACCCTTTATGTAATTAAGTAGGGTTCCATTAAGTGGCACCATCTGTTTATATGTTTGTCTTCCTTCAGCAGCTACTCGTCTACATCAGTTGTTCCAGCATATCCACAATTTGCTTATACATGTAATTTTTTATAGAACTACTGCAGCCATTTTTACTCTCTTAAGCATATGTGAATGTCTGGAACTGTGAATGTGTGTGTGTGTGTGTGTGTGTGTGTGTATGTTGTGCTAATCTGTCTTTTTTATATACCTACATTCTTTTTCTAGGTAGTGTACAGAAATTTGTTTTGCATAGTTTAGACAATGACAATAAAGGATTCTTTAAGATCACGTTGGAAGAGTACAGACGGCCTGTATGAGCGTGCTCTGTGAGCATCAGCAAATTATTTACTTGAGGTGGCTTTGTTTTAGTTTGCAGGGCCTTTGGACCAAAACCTCATGTGGCTTTTAAACATGGCTTCTCAACTTGAGGTGCAATTCTTGTGCTTCATGCATATTTGTATTTGAATATATTTGAACAGTATGAAGTAATATGTGGTGTGAAACAAAATCCTAAATGTTCAGTCTTTTCAAACCAAACTATATTATAAATACACTGAAAAATTTCCAATTGTGTAAGTACTGTACATACCTAACTAAGTGTACAGTGGAACTATCTTGCAATTGTATATTTACACACCTTGTAAAATCTAAACGCAACGTGTGCTAGGTGCTTTCCATGATAGAAATTTCACAAAGAATTATAAGGCTCAAATTCACATTAGTGGAAACACTTCCAACATTACAGGCAGGAAAGTACAGAAGTGACCCCCTGGCAAGGTGACATCCTGACTTTTACCCTCCCTTGACAGCCTAGGATGAGAAGGGAGTGGGACACAACAAGCCTTTCAGCCACAGCCAAGGTTTTGATGTTCTGAGCCAAACACTGCTGCTTACTAAAGATAGAAGGCTCTTATCAATTAGTGGCTGAAGACACCCCACTCTCAGCACCTTGGTCAGATAATTTGCCCTTGTGCTGGGCGATTGGATTCCCACCTCCCTATTTGTCTACCCCTCCTACTGTCCTTCAGAGTTTGGCATAAACACTGTACTGTCTCTACCTCAGATACAAGAAGTAATCTCAAAATTGCAGTACATGGAAATAGTATAGAAACACAGGAATGAAAACCACCTGTGTGGGCTTATTATTTCTTACTGTTAGTTTAAGTGGAGGTCTTGGCAAAAGACATAAATCATAGCTTTATGCAAATGAAAATGTGACATCTAAATAGTTTAAATGATCCAGTGGATAGATTACCATCTGTACTAAAGATCCATCCACTGGAGAGGCTTTTACAGTTTTTGAATAACAAATCCTTAGAGAATGAAGTTTTCATGTTCTTTCACTGGTTTAATAAACATCAGAGCTAGTACTGCTGGCAACTTGATTCAGCTGAAGCAGTGTTCATCTAAAGCATATCCTTTATCAGGAGTACAAATCCAATCCACTTCCTTGAAAGATTTATAGATTCATGCAAGTTTTACACCACTGGGAGCGCTAATGGCTTTTAGTGCAAGGGCCCTAAGGAGTCATTGTGCATGAAAACCAGAAAACGCAAAGCAGCACTTAAGCTTCCCCGCCATGTCAAGTTCCAGTCGAAAAAAAATGCAGTTGATTCGCAATACGGGTCCTAACCAGTGGGTTTTTGAATGAGAAAAGACACGGACTTTATAGGCTTGCGTCGCATGCTATCTCTTGCTTTGTCAATCATAGTTCTCAAACTGTTTATTCCTGTAGAAAATGACCGTGTGCTTGAAATATTCATTAAAAAATATATAAAGTACAAATTAATAATGAATGTCCAGCATGTATGGTTGCAATGCTTCTAAGACTGAATCCATTTCATATAATATGTTTTATATAAACAAATCATACAAACAAATATGCCATTCCATACTTTTTTGGAGCTGAGCTTGTGCCAGAGGACACTTGAGAGGGTGATGAGAAATTGCCAAATGTCTCCATAAGAAGATGCACGTCAGACATGCACCAAAAGAACACGGAGCACCCGATAAATCAAGCAGCATCTCCTGTCACAAACTTGTCACCTTATTAGGGATAGACAACTGCAATGACAGAAGGCATGTATGGCTGAGATGTGTCAGGGGAGTTTGAAAGAAAACAGCACAGGGCACAGCAGAGGTTGGACACATGACAAGAAATAAAAACAAACACAAAAAGCCAAGCTTTCCTTTTAGCCAGTTGCTACCTGAGTGCTGAGTGAAGTTGTATACAAGTCTAGAAAAAGCATGGACATGGAATAAAAAATGGCATTGCTTATGATTAATAATTCAGTGGATTGCAATGGCACAAAAATAACAGGAAAAAGCACTGGCACTGGACTTGACATCACAGAGAAGCTGTGTTTTATCATGTTTGAATGTTGTTGGCTTGTAGTATGTTGGTCAGAGTATTCAGCACCACAAGTTTTTCTTTTTTTTCTTTTTTTTAAGCGGTCTAACCTCATATCCGCCTTAACCTTTTGTGACAGTGTACTCACACTTCAGAAGAATATGTCAGCTAGTTGCAGCTCTCATTCTTACAGGTGCGATGCCTCTCTCTTCTCGGATTCAAACTTCCTCAGAATTATATTTCCAATTATGGAGAGAGAGAGCGTAACACCCACACACTTATTTCATGTAAGACATTTTGACCTGACAAAGATCCAAGGTGCACTGAAATATCTATCTGAAGAAAAAATTTGAACTGCTGGTTTAGAGTAAGTGAGTGGGCATTACTCTCATTTCATTGTTGCTCTTTTATAACATTGCTGTGCATATGCCTGTAGGCAAAATAACACCAGTATCTTGTGGTATTGTGGCAATTATAATATATATATATATATATATATATATATATATATATATATATATATATATATATATATATATATATATATATATATGTGTGTGTGTGGGTGTGTGTGTGTGTGTTTATAAAAACACTGTGCCAAGATAGCAGCATTATTTGCTAACAAAGATATGACATTCTTTGAGAATACATGAAAATACGTGAAAAGTAAAGAACTTGCTCTTTAAAATCCTCAGAAAATTCTGCAATTTGAAAGAATTTCTGAGAAAGTGGGTGCGTGCATGTGTGTATACTCATAAATAGCTTATAAAATCTTTTGATTAAATTTTAATCAAATCTCTGTTTTGACTCTTTCGTAATGCTGCCAGTCAATAAATATTTGCACCCTGAAACTTGAAGTCTTTAATTTTGTGTCACATGCAGCAGAGATAAAAATAATAATAATAACTTCATCCATTTCATGAATGTCTTTGTGTTCCTAAATACGTGCTTCAGTACAGTGATGCCACACACAAACACACAGGTAATCTCACATATACACATTTACAATCAATGGCACAGACTTGTTTTTTATTCATGTGGCCCAAAGTACATGGGTCTTCACTCAGACCACCATGAAATGTTTAGCTTAAAGTTCTCTTGATGGATATTGAAAAAAAGGAGAGTGCAAAGTCACTGATGAAGACTAAGCCTTAACTTCAAACACCTGAGCAGTCTGAAACGAGTTGATCTATCTGACTTGGAAGCTAGTGGTACACAGCTAACTTTAAAGAGTTCAGTGTTGCCGATAAGCAATTACCTTGCAATAACTCCCAAGAGCTTAGAGGCTAACAAACACAGTTACAGTAACTCACAGACCTTGCTCCGACACACACAAATACCTTCCAGCCTAATTACTGAAATCATTTAGGAAACGTAATCAACCAATAGCAATTCCTTTCTACATGTCAATCAACAAACTACATTTGAGCTTTCAGTTCTTAATTCATTTACAAACAGATGCCTTTGCTACTTCTAGCAGTTTTCAGTTTTTTTCTTTTTCTCTTTCTCTAACAACTAACTAACTCTATTTTCCTCATATTTAGTATTAAGTAGTAAGAGCTTTGTGTACTATCAGAATCCACCAATATTATCAATGATATAATTAGTGAAATTATCAGATGAGCAAACATCATGGATTACTTAACTACTTAACAAAAAAGAAAAGAAATAGACTTTTGTGTCAACCTGAGACCTGAATTTGTGCCTTTAAAATTGATTTATTTTATTTTGTCCATTGGCCCTGTAAGGTTGTTTTAAGAGTCAAACATCAAAGCAAATAAAATATACAGTCAGTAGCTTTGTGGAGCAAAGCAATCAACAAAAAAGTTTATAAGAATTAGTTTGGAATCAATTGGTTTGATGGAAAACTATTGGGAGATAAAGTCTGAGTTGGAAATTGAGGGGGCTGTGTTTTTAGACATACACTAGGGTGTAGAACACAATAGGCTGCTGTAGTGAAATTACCAAGGCAGCAAGATTTTTACATGCTTGATCTGTTTAAGGTTTTCAGTGAACATAGGGTAGATACAATAGTATAACATTTATAATGAGAGTAAATATTAATTTCCGTTACATTTGAACTAAGTGCAAGAGTAATATCTTTATCTTAGTGTGCAATGAAATATTTTCTTAAAGCTACTAATATGCTCAAGCCTTATATATTGTTCATATTTTATGCATTCACAGTATGGTCAGTTTTGACACAGGCCAAGATTTCTTTTATGTTAGTATTTGTTTTTCACCAAAAGAAACAATCACACAATATCAGATCCTGTTTTACCTAAGCCACGAAAGCATAACAGCCATAAAGATTTAAATATATGTTATTGAAACTAAAAATGGGAAGAACATTCCGGAACTGAATGGAATTGAATGAACATAATTCATTATACTACATAACCGTCTATAAACCTTACAGCCATTTAATTCAGTTCCAATCAGTTTTATTTATGTATTATGGTCATCTCAAGGTGCTTTATATTGTTAGGCAAAAACCCAACAATCAAAATGACCCCCAATGAGCAATGCAGAATGGTGCATAAACAGAGTGAAAAGAGGTGAATGAAAAAGAAATACTTAATACATTATGGGAACAGGCCAAGATCCCCCCCCCCAAAAAAGCCCAGGTCTATTGCATCATAACTAAGGGTTGGTTCCGGATCATGGACAGATAAAGCTGGGTATCATTCACATAACAATGAAAATGTATGCAATGCTTTCTAATAAAGCTGCCCAAGGGAAGAATGTATAGTGTGAACAGAATTGGTCCTAGCACAGAACCCTGTGGAACTCCATAATTAACCCTAGTGTGCAAAGAAGATTTCCCCATTTACATGAACAAATTGGAGTCTATTAGGTAATTATGATACAAACAGCAGTGCAGTACCATTAATACCTATGGTATGCTCCAATTTCTGTAAACACTGCTGCATCCTCACTGCTATATCATAACAAATCCTTATCATTACATCTATAATTATCAATTCAAAATTAATTAACAATAATTAAGTTATATAAAACTAGTCTGTGAATTCAAAGCAGTGGTAGGAAATCACTGTGTGTGTGGGACTTTGACATGCGTTTCCCACATTCAATGAAATGGCAACTCAGGTGCTTTTATAATCATTCACAATATTGTCATAGAAAATTTTGAATCATCGATTAACCAGTCCATTGATTTTACTCTATGTTTTCACTTTGGGCAGGTTTTTGCACACAAAACCTGCATATCCACTTCTTCTTTCTCTTTCTACAGTCATATTGGCAGTATGTGCAGTATTCTCTATGAGATCTCGATGTTACTTCAAACCCAGGAATGTTTGCAGACGGCAAGGAAAGTGATTAATTAAAGTATTTACATCATCATCTTTCAACATGGAATCAAGTCATTAAATTACCAGTACAGGTAATTATGTACTGGTAAGTCAGTAATATTTGTAGACTTGTTAAAATATTACAAGAAATGTTAGATAATGTCACATTTTGGTCTTAGCTGCAATCTTTCATTTATGCATCAGTCTATAAGTTTAGTGTTTCATTTTTTTTTCATTATCGATAATTCATTACGTATTTATAATTGAAAGCTGAAGATATATTACATGAACTGGTATGCAGTGCCAAGGACTTCAGTGCCAAATAACTACGATGTAGAAAATAAGTGAGAGCCAGATGATATTTCAAGGTACTCTTCATTTGTCTCAGAACATGAACAGGTTAATCAAACAGAAAGCAACACTAACAGCAGGAAACATCATAACTCATACTTAGAAATTATTTTGGAACTGTAATTGCACTTTTAGAGGTTGTGACTCTCAGTGTGCTGCATCAGCCATGAAAAAAAAATGCTGCCATACCATAGGAAATGACACACACAAAAAATTTTGCTAGTTAATATCTCAAGTCACTTTCATTAGCAGGCTTTCTAGAGAAAGCAAAAATACAACAATAGAAGCTGTCAAGTTTGTTTTTTTTCAATTGACAGGTGAGAAGTCAGTGTTGACACTTCTATTTCTGAAAAGCTGTGATTTCATATAAAAATTAAGGAAACAACTTATGTCAGAATCTGAAGTTATCACACAAAACAAAACCATTATTACAATATACAATATTATACAATATATTATTATTTTGAACATTGTTTTGACCAACAATTAGTTGTTGATGGAATACAGTGATTGCAAAGGCTTAATTATCTGCAACTGCCAAACCGAATACAGGTAATTATGTACTGTTAATAGCTAAATTAAACACATTCAGAGTTTTTAGATTTTTTTGTTTTTTTTATTTATTTTGAGTAGTGTTAGCCTTGCAGTTTCCCTCTGTATCTAGTTCAGATTGTGCCAAACTAGGCATACATAATTTGTTATGAATAATCTTTCATGGGCTGAGTACATCAGCAAATCGCTTCCTGAAAATTGCTGAAAGAGTGTTTTCCTACATAGCTAGATTCAAAAGCAATTTTCAAAGGATAGGCAGCAAACAGTTCAATCATATTTCATGTTGTGCAGTTTGCAAGTCCCCACCCACTCTGCTCAGCTCCATTTTCTGCCTAGTCCTCCCTTTCATTTGTGTCCATCTACAGATACAATTCACGCTGGGAATTTGGGAGTGAGGACCCTCTCTGATGTGTTCCACATTGCTGCCTCCCTGATTGCACTATTTACAGTCAAAGACAGCTGCAGCTTGGTGGCAGTGGAAGATAATTAGACCCATACTATGACCTGCTTGTGTTACATGAGTAATCTGCTAAGCTACAAGGCAGCAAACCTATACATTTATTTACCTGTGGGGTGCAAAAAGCATATACATGTGTGACTGATTCAGGGACTGTTGAAGAGTTCTGACTTTCTCACTTAGTTAGTTCTGAGCTATTTTTGGGTGAGAGTTTAGGTTTCACATCATAACTGAGTCTGTGCTCTGGTTTGGTTCTACACAGAGAGTGTTTCAGTGTCTGTGTAGGATCTCAGTCATCCAGGTCATGGTTGTCTCTGGAGCTTGTCAAAAGTAACTGGACCTCTTTAAGTTAAGATGTTTCACCTCTCATCCAAAAGACTTCTTCAGTTATGTGTCTCAAACATATCTGATGGACTAATATCTTAAAAAATTCAACTACCTACAAAAGGTACATAATGTAAATTCTACATTCACATTATGCTTATGGAAGAGGTTATAGTATAAATTAAACCATGTCCTCTATAACCAAATTCCTCCCAGTTCCATTTAAGTGCAACAAAATCAATGGTTGGCAACTTTCTTTTTTCTTATTTTTAATAGAATGAAGCAGCAAATCTCCAGATTAAGTATATATAAATAAAAAACCCAAATCCAAAAATGGTGGGATGCAAAAAAAAAAAAAAAAACAAAAGCTGGGAGATGAGCCACAAAAGGCTGGAAAAGTGAATGGTACTAAAAAGAAACACCTGGAGGAACATTTTGCAGCTAATTAAGTTAATTGGCAACAGGCCAGTAACATGATTGATAACAAAAAGAACATTTTAGAGAAGAAAAGTTTCCCAGAAGTAAAGATGGGCAAAGGTTCATCAATCTGCAAAGACTCTGAATATCTCATCATCTACAGTGCATAATATCATCAAAAGTTTCAGACAATCTGGGAGAAATCTCTGTGTGCAAAGGACAAGGTTGAAAATCAGTACTGGTTCATTGGGCCCTCAGGCAGAACTGCATTGAAAACAAGCATGATTCTGTTCTGGAAATCACTGCATGGGCTCAGGAACACTTCTAGAAATCATTGTCTATGAACAATGAGTTTCAAACACCTGCAATTGTGGCTCTCCTTGCCATCCACAATTGCAGGTTAAACCTTTATGCAAAGAACAAGCCATGAATATGATCCAGAAACACCACTGTGTTTTCTAGGCCACAGCTCATTTAAAATGGACTGCAGGCAAAGTAGAAAATATTCTGTGGTCAGACAAATCAAAATTTGAAATTCTTTCTGGAAAACATGGAAGCCATGTCCTCCAGAGTAAAGAAGAGAGGAGAAAAGAGGCGAGGAGATGGACCATCTGTCGCAACTTATTTGAGATGTGTTGCTGCCATCAAATTCAAACTTAGCTAATAATTTTCTTAAAATGGTACTTTCTCAGTTCAAAACAAAATTTGTCTATTACATTGACAAAAACTGAACTGCACACCAAAAAGAGCATTTTTGGAAGAGAAGTATGCTCATGAGTATACTCGTGGTTTTACTGTCCTCACAATACAATGTATTGCAAATAACATAACCAGTGAACACCTGGAGTTGTACAGTATTAATATTCACCACTTGTATATATATATTTTTTGTTTTGTATCCAAACAATCAAATCACAAACTGTGCACCATTAATTAATCATTTGCTACTATTGTTTTCACGGTAGCAGCCCTCTGTAGGAGCAGGGGCTCCTTCTGTTCCAAACTAAATGGACCATCTGTGTAAACACTAACTCTCACTTAACTGCTTAAACAGTGACATTCACGTTGACATCAGCCATAATGGACAACGTGTCCTCTCATATAACAAAAGGATTCCAACATGCAGTGGTTAAATTACTGGCTGTATGGTGTCAGAGTGCACACGTAACCTGCATTTACATGTGGACATCAGTAAAAGAGACAAAAATATTTCTATGCATATAAATATAATTTTTTCTACATTTGAGCCAAAAATGCTGTACAGACATTAAAGAGTAGGCCCATTATTTTTTTAAACTTGAGTGCATACATATAACACAATTTGATGTTCCCTAACAACTTGACTCTCCTCTGACTAATTGAGAGTGCTAAATGACCAGGTGATGACAATAAAAACCTTTCTTGCCCCTGCACAGAGAGGTCAGAAACCAAGGCCAGCTTTATAGGAAGATGTCACAAAGATTAGGTATCATGTTCAAGAACATTCTAGTAAGACAGATGCATGCTAACATGTCCTCACTGCAGCATTGACTCACAAACTAGAGACAGCAATACGATGAATGATATAGGACATAG
>JAMQGT020003553.1:0-71501 GCA_024447675.2 Pterophyllum scalare | reverse complement strand
CTCATTCAGATCTAGGATGTTTTATTTGAGTGTTAGCTTTATTTTTTTTTTGAGCAGTGTAATTTAAAGAAGAATTACAAGAAATGTAAAAAATTACATAAATTCTGGTAGCGCATTGCCCAGAATTTTTTGTTAATTCAGGGAAGATCCCCCCCTGGGACCAGTTGTATAAAAAAACAAAACAAAATTTATGCAGTCGATAGTGGAAAAAAACAAGGTTTTGTCATTTAATTGTTTGTTACTTAATTGCTTTGGTGTAGTATTAATGGCTATGGGGAAAGACCTTATCAGTAGGAAAAGTTGTAAAACTTATAAAAATTCAGGTGAAACTTCAAAGTTTATGCTCTCCTCCACATTTTCCAATGCCATCTGCTGGGCTGGATTGGAGTCTTTGTCGGGCCAGTTTTGGCTCCCAGGCCTTATGTTTGACACCCCTCATATAGAAAGACTTTTTTTAGCTGAAAAAAGTGACCCACTCCCAAGTACTCGGAAGCATTCTCAGGTGTCTTATTTGACTTGCTGTGTAAGCAGTGTTAAGGATTCATATTTGAATGAAGCCTGGAAACACACACAATGTTTTTTTGGACCCAACAGAAAGAAGCAGTATGTGAGAGTGAGGATATAATTTCATCATATTCCGGAAAATGCACAATGTGTAGATTTTATGATAATTGATGCAATAATCCACTCATTTGTAACAAAGCTTTGTGTCCAGAGCCGCTGTTTAGTCTGTTACACATCCTTTCAGGTTTTTCAAGTTTCAAAATTTCACATTAATCATTGTTGGAAATGGGAGATGCCTGTGTGCCTTCATTGAGTTGATTTGTTTTATTTTTTCTCTCTGAGGTAATGAAAATGACTACAGTGTAGCCTTTGCCTGAATTTTCAGCCAAAAAGGCATCTTTGTGGAGACTGCAGATGGCCTTCAAACCATAAATCACAACTATTAATTTATTTATTTTTTAATCATTTTCCCCTTTATCAGAGTAACATTATCTAACCTCAGAATCTGGTCTGAGGTTATGATCCATATGAGCCCAACATATAAGTTGATCCTGAGTTTATTCATATAAAGACCAAACAAAAATAAGGAAGAAGGGAGCCTCTGCAAAAACAAACAAGAGGAAGAAGGCCTTGAACCGACCGCACAATGAGTTGTTCAGATAAAGCTTACTTCCCTAAACTAATTAGTAAACTATTGAAACAAAGACTTAAATCAGGGCTCCCATTAACTCCAAGCTCAACTAATAATTAAAAGAATCTACAAAAAGAAACAGAAGAAAAGTTGACGCTGAGATAGGAGTGATGCCAATTCTCTGCCTTCTGTGGTTTTACATGCATGCAGGTGGATTTCTGCAGCCAATCAGCACTATTAATGAACGACAGAGCGAGCAGGTTAACAAGACTGATAGAAGATCATAAATGTGCTGACACACCGAAGTGTGCATAATGATATCCATCAGCTGTGCGAACATTAATGCATAATGCATTCTCTTATACAGAGCGCTCTGATGGAGCTGAGTGCTGTGGACCCCTGGGGGGCCCCTGCAGCTCCCGCTGTGGGCTCTGCCGGACCCTCACCTCCACCCACAGTTTCTGCCTCTGCTGCCTCAGGCCCATGGGGCACAGCTTCCACGGATCCATGGGGGGTAGCATCACCTACCTCCCCTACGAGCTCTGATCCTTGGGGTGGGGGAGCTCCGCCCACTATAGCTCCTCCTCCAGACCCCTGGGGAGATACATCCAACAAAGTTAACAACGTCGACCCTTGGGGAAGTTCAGGTAAGCAGCCACGACATGTGATCATGTTTGAATTCTGTAGGCAGTCAGGTGGGTGGGACTTTACTCTTCGCTGATTATTAAAACAGAACTGTCTCTCTCCCTGTGAGCAAAAGAGGATGTGAAGACATTTACTACCTTCACTCTATGGTTCCATTTCCCGGCATACTTGTCACCATGCTGTCACATCTGACCTTTTCATCCATTTACTTGCTTTCTGTTTGTAATGAAGAAAGCAAGCATGCTGAATCCATTCTCCCTCTGTGTTTAAACCAGGGATTTTTATCCTCTTGTCTTTACTCAGGACTGATTGTGGCTGTCTCAAGCAGAGCTGTCTCTTGCCCTTTGCATGTTTTTTTTTTGTTTTTTTTTTAAATAAATGTACGAGGTGGCATCTTATATCTCTCCTTTACCTCCTCTGAATTTCAGATGATATTTAGTAGTAAGTAACATGCAGTCAGTTGCATCTGTCTCTTAGAAAGTTAGCAGTGGAGAGGTTAAGGAGAGAGAAACCCCACCAGCCCAGCTTCCCGTTTCCACCCTTATTGACTTGTACCTGTAAGGTGTTGTGTTAACCCTCCCCTCCCTTGCGTGTCCTTCCCTCCCCTGTAGCTGTGACCCCCCCCCAGTGCTGATCCCTGGGGCCCTCCATTGCCTCCCAGCACTTCCTCCTCTGGGGGGCCAGTAGACCCCTGGGCAAAGGACGAGCCTGTCCCTGCCTCTGACCCTATCACCTCTGACATCTGGAGTGGCTCTGCCAAACACACTAACGGCACAGGTACATTCACGCTTTAAGCTACATAAACTCACACATACTGAGGTACTCGTACACATTTTTAAACAGGTTAACATATTTTACACACACACTGTCCAAATGCATGCACTCAGCAATTGTCTTGTCTTACATTTCATCCTCCTGTGTGTGAGTATGTACTTCCGTTGTTTTTTGCTGTTACGTGAGAACTTTTTTGGTGTCTGATTTACTCTCTCTGCTCTTCATTACCCTCCACTACCCTCACTTAGTAGATCCAGAGCGGCAAGGTTCTTCAGCAACAGGCGCTGACAGCACAGGCTCACCGGTGCCCTTTGACCTGTCCTCTCTTGGATCTTCACTACCTGTTCGGAAGACTCCCGAGTCCTTTCTTGGCCCCAACGCGGCGCTGGTGGATCTTGATTCCCTGGTGCCATCTAAACCCAAACCTAAACAGCCACCACCTCCTTCCATCTCTTCCTCATCAACACACAACCCCTTCCTTCAGAACACAGGTTAGCTATGGCTGCACTTCGTGAGCTCGGCATTTAAGACTATCAGTCTTACCAAATTCTTGTGATTCATATTTATGGAGAGCTCAGACTTCTCAGGATTTTCTGACATGACCTATTTCAAACTGTAATGTGCAGAAAACATTTAGGCAACCAAACAAGAGCTCCAGTTTGTCATGCTGCATTTGTATCACTATTGCATGCACATCTAAAATCATAGCATCTGCATCAGGATGCAAAAGTCTAAAAAGCTTTTTTGTTTTTGTTTGTTTGTTGTTGTTTTCTTTGTTTTTGTTGCTCTCCTGAAATTTTAAAACTTATAGGTTGTCTATTATTTGAATTATTGTGATTTAGTTATTATATGAATAGATAAATGGTAACTTGGAGTCTGTTCGTAAATGATTACGCTTCCAATTAAAAATTCTGCAAAGTTTACAAGAGATCACAATCCACACAGTGTTCCCAACGCAGGCTGAAGTCGGCAGCATCAGGAGGGCAAATTTGACTGGATAACTGAGATGGTCGCCCCCCCCAGGCATGTGTTGCTGACCTGAGCAGGGGTTTTCCCCACGTTGTTCATTTGCAGTTTATGCATCAGAAACTGTTCAATAAACAACATTTTTCGGGTATAGTTTTGAGAGATATTTGCAGACCCTGAAGAGAACAAACACTAGAAATCTTGAAGAATTTGGTTGTTTTTGTGCACAGCTGGGACTTTAATATAAATGAAAACATTAAATTTAATGAAAATGTGTTAAACATGAACATTGTGATTAATGCCATGTATTTGTTTCTTCTGTCCCAGGTTCATCTCCTGCTACTGCCATGGCAGTGACTCCAGGAAGTACCATTTCCAGTAGGGGGGTTTCTCCAACACCTGCGTCCTCCAACCCTTTTGGTGTGGCCCCTCCTATGACCTCTATCTCACCTCAGCCCTCCTCACTTGGACTGAGTGGCCTCCGCACCAGTCCTGTGCCTCCCAATCCCATGCTGGGCATGGTGCAACCAGGAATGGGCATGGCGCCGATGAGTATGGGAATGGGGGCTCCGGGAATGGGCCTGGGCATGATGCAGGCCAGCCCCATGAGTATGCCCTACAGCGGGCTCTCCCCAATGGCACCCCCAGGCTCGGGTCTCATGGGACCTGGAGGTGCACCACCTCCTCAGCTGATTTTGGGTGGGCCTACAGGAACAGGAGGGGTGATGGGGGCAGGAGGGTCAGTGGGAGGTGGAGGAACGACGGGTGCAAGCACCAACCCATTTCTTCTTTGAGGAAGTGTCACCACTACTTGGCTCACCTTTCAGCCTCTTCTGTCATACCTGCTGCCCCCAACAGTCGTCTCCCCTCAATGCAATTTGTGTCCGAAAAGAAAAATGTCTGACATCTCTATATTTAAAGAAAACGAACAAAAAAAAAACAACAACAAAAAATCAAAATTTTTGTTAATCTTTTACGTTTTTGAAAGCATTATTTCATTTCAGAATAATTTTCTTTGTCCTTTCATTTCATGGATTACTTTTGGGGTGGGAAATAGATCTATTTATTTTTGTTTTAATCCAGTTCTGTATCGTATTTCATGTGTTTTTCTTTTTGTTTTGTTTTTTTTTCAGTCCTGTCTTGAAATGAAGGTAAGTCTGTGAGACCTCGAGTCTTTCTCAGTACTGTCACTCTGTTCTAACATTACTGCACTGAGAGAGCGAGAGAGGGCGAGGAGACACAGCCACTAACAAACTGGACAGAGAAACTGTTGTACCTGCCTCTTCCTCTTTTCTCCGTCTAGGATGAAGACAAACACTGAATCACTGAAATGAAACAAGTGCATGAAGAGTTATTTTTAATGAACTGTAGACTGAGATATGGGCTGAAAACCTGCATTAACATTTCAGGCACAATGTGGTCAAATTGTCTCACTTTTAATTTAATTTAATGTTAAATGTAATTTATTTTTTCCAACTTTTGGGAACAAATAAACAAGGAAAATCATGTGATGATGCCATTTAGATCAACTGCTTTTCTTTCTTTCTTTTTTTTCTTTTTTTCCCCTCCTGGTTACTATAGAAAAACTAAAAAGCTCTGAAATCTGTGGTCTGATTTTTGGGGCGGGGGGGAATGATGTTTGTTGAATGTGTGTGTTTGCGGCAAAGTGTGAATGAGAACACAAATGCCAATTTGTGTGTGTGCAAGTACACAATCGTACAAATGCCTGTTTTTTTGTGTTTGTACCAGTAACCGTCTCCACTTTTCCAGTGTCCGATCTCATTTCAGTGACTCAGAAAGGAAGAAACCACATCAATTATTTTTGCTTTTGGAAGTTGTAATATGTAATGTGGGGATTTCAAATGAGGTGTTAAAAGGGTCACATGTTTTTCTGCCAATTATATTTCACACTCTTCTTTTTGTTAATTAGAAGCTGTTTTTCGTAATCACAGATTTCATACAGGATTCCTGGCATGCAGGTGTCCCAGAGCAGCACTGTCCTTGTGTTTCATCTCCCTTTCCTTTGGAGAGGGAGAGCAACTGATGCTTCTTTAAAATAAAATAAAAAAGACAATTATTTCACCAATTGAAAGGAGATAAAACCGGGACTCGACAATATGCTTCATGCTGTTCTTTTAATTTAGTTTGATGAATTTATTGTTATTTTATATCAAGAAGAATATCTTTTATCGGGTAAGGTGGAATTTTGTGTGGTGTTTACTGTGAACATTCACATTTGAAAAGTAAAATGGAAAAAAAAATCAAAAGAAATTTATGAAATAAAACAAAAATACAGCATGTTTGTTTTTTTCATTCTTTCAATAATGTGACCAAAACAAATTGACTCTAGTAAATGTATTTATATGCAGCACTGTGCTGAAGTCCTAAGCCAGCCCTCATTTCTTTATATTTTGCTAGGGAAATGAGTGTAAACGTACATAGAAATAGAGTATACAAGGCAAAAACAGAGTCTGTATAATTCTAAGGAGCTTCAGAGTCATTATTTGGTATGACTACCTTTATTCTTCAACACAGCTTGAACTCTATTAGGCAGCTTTCTTGAAGTAGTCTTCAGGAATAGTTCTCCAGGCTTTTTAAAGGACATTCAAAGCTTTTCTTTGCTCTCTTCTCTATCTAGATGATCCCACACTGCTTCAGTGTTGAGTTCTGGGTTTTGGAGAGGCCAATCCATGGACAGCAATTGTGTTCCATGTGTGTTTTTCCAATTGGGCTTTTACTGCATTGGCGTGTGTTTGGGATCATTGTCATGCTGAAAAATGAAGCTGTTGCCAATCGTAAGCTTTTCAGATGGTATTGAAAGGTGGAACAAAATCTGATGGTACTTTTCTGCATTCATAATTCCATCAATTTTTATTATAGGTTTAAATAAATGGGGACAAATGATGTGTTTTTGCAACAGACTTCTAGTAACAAAGTGCCAAAAGATAAAATTTAAAATTGGTTCTTTCCTGAGTGTCACGTGTAGACAAAACTGGTTATCTCTTGAGTTAAAAGAAAAGAGTAAAATGTTCCTCTGAAAATGGTCAAGTACAAGGACTGGATTGAAAATAAGTTTTAAAAAATTAGCCAATATTAAAAAAAAAAAAAAAAACCTCAAAGACCACTTTGAAAAACTACAAGAAAGTCTGGCTCCTTGGAAGCTAAATATAAAGAGATGAGATGAATCTCAAGACTTTTGCACAGTACTGTATTTTACAATCCAACAGACAGACACCACCCTGCCAACTACCTATATAAGATATGCTAAACAAACAGTATAACAGCATATGACTTAGAGTAATATTGAACAAAGAACTATTTGAACCTTGAATTAAAGGATTCAGTCATATGTGACAAACTTGATCCCTGACTTCCTGTCAGAGAAGCTTTAACTGTACAACAGTGAGACAGCGTCTGCAGAGTAGAGTATTTTCTTTGAAACATTTTTGGATTTTCACACAGAGCGTGAAGGTCAAACAATCAGAGAATCCCAGTCAAAGTCATCCTGGATCTCCTCGCTGTTACTGCGCAGATTCTTTATAGGGGGGCGCTGTCGTGCTGTCATCGACTGAGGATGAATCCCAGCTGAGAAGAACAAAAATGAAGGGACATGGACTGAGTATATAACAATAAGGAAGTGAGAGAATATCAAACTGATCTTCTCTATTTAAACAACTTCCCCTTTAAAACAGACAGATGGTTGCTACTACATTGGGAAATGACTAAGGACCCACACAGAACATCTTCTCTGAAACTGTTCCCTGTAAAAAAAAAACCTGCTGTCCAGATTTATAACACAAGTTCTTTTAAATATTAGGTGAAAAAACAGTTTTTCAGTTCCTTAAACCTGTGTTTCCATAACTAGCTCTTATAGAGGGCAAGAACGTGTCACTGATAATCTGGAGGATTTTGTAATCTATCACTAAGGCGTGGGAAAAATATGAACCCATCCTGTCATATACCATAAAAGTAAAGAAGAAAAAAAATTGTGATGTCCAGGTCTCACCAGCTGTGTTTGCAGGCTGTGCTAGCTGTGGTCTCTGAAGACCTGGTCCCTGCATAGGCAGAGTCCTCCGGGGTGGCTGTGCGCCATTGGCAGGGGGAGCTACTGGAGAGTACAGAAGGGGTGAGGGCTGAGTGAGGCTGGAGAGAGTAGGAGGTGGGTTGGAGATGAAGGGTGGTAGGGGGTGAGGAGCACCAGGGGCTACTGGGGAGTTATTCCCGGGGCTGATCATGCCTTTCTGAGTGAAGAAGCGGTTCAGAGAGTCACAGAGGGACGTGAAGACGGCCGGGTCCAGGGCCCAGTCGCAGAGCTCTGCCTGCCGCATGCTCTGCAGCAGGTCTGGAAACAGAAAATGAAGGAAGTGTTTAAACACAGGCAGATCAAAGCATGAAGGTCCAGCCTGTGGCTTTTTAAGAATAATATGAAACATCACAGTCCTTTGTAAATATTAAAAAACAAAAACAAAGTTACTGTGTTTAATTGGATTGATTACTTAGTTTACATGATGTGCTCATTATATTCTCTGGCTTGAAATGTTCTGACAAAAAAACAGAACTTCTAAAGGGTCAGTTCACCCAAATGACAACACACATGTTTAGCTCTGGATGAACCCTAGCTGTAACTGTTGTGACTTTCATGTCTTGAGGTAATAATTTGCACACACGAAACAAAAAACTAAACTAAATTCCTCGACTAACTGGCTGATTAAGCATTTTAGCCCACTTGCTCACTAGTCTAAACTTCACAGACCTATGAAAGCTGATGATTGGGTTTAACCAGAGTAAAATAAAATCCAAAGTATTCCCAGAATAAGTGAGAAAAATGTTATTTTGTGCTTTGGATGAAGCACCCATTTAAGCAAGACTGTGGTGAACACATACCTGGGTGACTAGTGAGGTCTATGTTTGCCCAGTCTAAGTTACTGGCAATTCGGAAGCTCTCCTTCAGAGAATCCGGGTTACTGAACCAGTCAGGTGGCACCGCTACAGTGGAAGGGAGGAAGGCAACTTTAGAAGTAATTAATTTTTATACAATTCAAGCATTTCTGGGTTGAGACTTACTTAATTGTGAAATGCGCTCTGTTTCAGCAGGATGTGTAGCTGGTGCAGATGGAGGATGGGGGGACATGGGTAGCAGAGTTGGAGTGTGAAGTGGGGTTGTGTCATTATTTGGGACAGACAGGGGAGTTATATCCGCTGGAAAGAAATGAGGCGATTCATTCAATCCCTCTATCTAGAATCTAAAATGTATAGAATCAAAGCGCACCTACACACATGCTACTTACACTGGGAGCCTCCCCTCTCACGCACTGTCCTGAAGAAGAGACTTGAAAGACGCATACAGATCGGGTAAGTATGAGCTCGTCGAAGGTGAAACGCAGCGGAGGATCAGTAGGGGATTTTATTGAAACAACAGGAGGGGCAGCAACTGATGAAGGAACAGTCAATTCAGAAGAGTGATTGGGTCCCGACACGGTGCAAACAGGCACAGCTACTGAGTCAGGCGCACAGGAGAAAGCAGGAACAGACACTGGGCCTGAAGTTACAGGAAAAGACAGCGCAGCATCAGAGAAAGAGGGAGCAGCTGGAGAAGCTGTAGACATGTTAGCAGCAGCCAGAGGTATAGCAGAAGCAGGGGGGATGGAAAAAGTGGAGCCAGGTATGTGCGAAGGAGGGAAAAAAGTGATGGATGGCATAGGGGCTGCAGGCGGGAGCACAGCTGATGGCGAGACGGATGGATGAGGAACAGGGAGGCTGGAGACAGAGGTGGGCATGTAGGGTGATGGTTGCTGTAAAGATAAGAATAAAATATTATGTAGAGAAAGGTGTTGTTTAATTAAAAGGAAACCATATAAAACGAGGGAGAAAGTGACTGTACTTTGCACGGGGGAGGAGAGAGGGAGGCAGGCTGAGGTGACTGCTGTTGGATGGCTCTGAGTGGCTCTGAGTTAAGGAGCTGTTGGTCTGTGCGGAGAGCTGGTTGTGGCTGATGAGGAGAGGGCCCTCTCTCTGCATTTGGCTCCTGTAGTTGAGGGACCTGTAACAGGACAGCATAAAAATTTTCAACACGAAAAATAATTGGTATTAATCTCCTGCAGGATAATAGATAGAGTAAGTGTAACCAAATTAAACAGTTTATGAACCCAAATCACAAAAATGAAAAGCATAATATAAAACAAAAGCAGTTTAAGGCTGAGTACTTCCACTAAGGCCAAAAACTCCCTCCACAGGATGCATTAATTGAGTCCCTGGATGCAGATTAGTTTGAAAACATTGAGACGACGTCTCCCAATATTTGTTATTTCAATGTGATATTTACTTATGAAGATATGAGACAAAAGTGCCAATATTGCTCCATCACACAATGGTAAGGAATCCAGATCTGGACTCACTCCCAAACCCTGCAGTATTTTGGAAAAAACCCAGTAATCAAGCAATCCCCTATGAACAAGTGCTCCATGATATGAGAAGGAAAAACTCCCTATTTTTTTAAAGGGAAGAAATCTTTGGCAGAACCAGGCTCAGGGATGGGTAGCCAAAGAGAGCATAGGGAGATGGGACAAAACATAGACTAAGGGAGAGAGGGGACAAAATTTAATGACATGCTGCAGGTGGTGTATAAACAAATAAGAGTGAAGAAGAAGTGCTCAGTGCATCATATGAAGTCCTGCAGCAGTCTGAGCCTATAGCAGCATAACTAAGAGAGAGTTCAGGGTCACCTGATCTAGCTTTAACTATAAGGAAATTTTTGAGTTTAAGCTTAAAACCAGACAGGGTGTCAGTCTCCGGAATCCAGACCCACAAAAGAGGGGCCTGACAGCTGAAGGCACTGGCTCCAATTCTACTTTTAGAAACTCAAGAAACCACAAGTAATCAAGCAGTGTGAGAGCGAATTGTTCTGTTGGGATAATTTCATCGGTACACTTTCTTTCGTAGAACTTAGCCATACCAAAAATACTAAAATTGGAATCTTAGCCAAATGTTTTCACAGATAATCTGAACAACGTGGGGGTTTTAAATAAACGGTCACTTTATAGTACATACATATGAGAACTAACATGTTAAGTGTTAATTAATGAGCTATAAGTAAATCATTTACAGCTGTGCTTGTGCTTCATGTGGTCTCATTAAATTTTTACGTGTTTGACAGCTGGACAATAAAAGTTTGTCACAGTAACTAAATGACTAAAAAAGCAAACATACATCCTCTGTCTCCTCATCCTCCTCGGGATAGGGACGTTTGAGTGCCCTCACTTGATGTGCTTCTGAAGATCCATCCATTGTCCAATAGGAACCCTAGAAATACAGCACAGGTTTGTAACTTCACGCTCTTTTAAACAGTCGTCCATCTCATGTGATGCAAACTCCAACAGAGGTAACTTACCTTGCCAGGATCATTCTGTGGTCGAGGAACTTTCCTGAAGCATTTATTAAGAGACAGATTGTGTCGAATGGAGTTCTGTTGGGAATGAGATGCGTCAGACGCGTCCAGTAATGCAGATGTTACACTAACTACAGTTTAGTGATGTGTTATTACTGTTCACCTATACTGATAATATGTTGTAGCTTACTTTCCATCCTCGGCCCAGCCCGGCTGTAGTAGGGGAAAGTGTCACTGATCCAGGTGTAAATGTCATTTAAACTCAGTTTCTTCTCAGGTGCAGCTGCTATTGCCATGGCAATCAAAGTGGCATAGCTGTGAGGGGGTTTCCCTTTACAGTTAGAAGGGGAGGGGTCCGGCAATGAGGGTAGGAAGTCTCCTTTCTCTCTCCCTCGGTCTTTCTTCTTGTCCCTCTCCCCTCCTCCTCCTCCTCTCTCTTTCCCAGAACGCAGGCTGCTAATTCCCAGCTGGGGCAACCAGTCAATACTGGTAAGACTGGAGTCCAAGTCAGAGGACATTTTTCAGGGTTTTTTTTCTTTGTCCAGGTTCTAAAGGATCAGAAGAGAAAGTACTGGATCAACACGTCCTTTTGCTTTTTGTTTACTCTGAATATAGTAAGCAGTCAAAACACTGAGCACTCCCACAGAGGATTTCCCTCTGCCTGTAACAGTGTCAGCCATCCTGTTCCTGTACTTCCAAGTACCGTCTATTACACACCAGTAAGTTCAGACAGAACACACTTTGTGCTGCTCTGGAAACTTTCCATTCACCAGCAGACATAACATGACTATCTGCATGTGCCAATTACAACTACTTGTGTTATTTTCTGAGAAGGAAGGTGACTTGCTTACCTCTCTATGGTCACTTGAGGCCCAAGGCCTTCAAAAGTGTTAATATTTTATGTTGTCATCAGCTGTACACAGCTGCTAACAAACTGGTGTCCGTACTTCCCTTCAGATCTCTCTCCTCAGCATGTTGGTCCCCACAGTGTTGCAGTCATACCTTCGCCTAGTGAAAGTTTGTGTAACTTTGGAGAAATATATATACACAAAAAAAACTTATGCGACAGCTTCCTTTTCTCTCCCTCCCTCTCCTTCCCCTCCCTTTCTGACTTACCAGAATGACGTCACTCACTCCTCCTCCTGTGTGATATCACTCTGTGCACCCGCCTCTGGGAGCTGGTTCCACCTCTTTAGCTTTTCACCAGCCTTTTCTCTGCCTGTCAGGTTCTTATTACAGATAATGCATCTGAATTTTCCACTAAGACAAGTTCAAGCTCTCACCCTGTTACGCAAGGTACAAAGGTTTGATTCAGATACACGAACACGAAACCACACAGAACAAAGTTAAAGTAGCAGCATTGCTTTATTAGTACAGCACATTTACAGTGGGACACAAGGACAGGAGATGGCTCTCTCTACAGAGTGCTGAAGAGAGCGAGGAGGCCGGTGTCAGGGGACGGCTGGGTCAAAAGCTTCTGGATCTGCCGACAAAGTTGACAACATGTGTTAGTCCCATAATAAAGATATCTCTATTTTGGCATATTCACACACGCAAAAAGAAGTGTCAAAAGTGGTCTGATTACTGCACCCTTTAAAACAAAGTGTCAGTAGGGACAAGTCGCAGTTTATTACCACCCACAACAGCTTTGTGTGTGCGCATGCGCACATACATGCGTCATTTTGTGTTGCACCTGGTTTCTGTTTGGGCTTTTGTCTGTTTTGTGTGACTTCAATGTTTGGCTCTGTTTAAATGTACCCTTTCAGTATTTTGCTGCTGAATGTCAAAACACCACTTTATTCACACCAGAACATAGAAAACATATCAAACATTTAAACTAAGAAAATGTACCATTATAAGAATAAAGCCATTTTGAATTTGATAGCAGCAAAACATCTCAAAAAAAGTCAGGATGGGGAAACAAAAGGCTAGAAAAGTAAGTGGTAGCAAAAAGAAACAGCAACAACATTTTGCAACTAATTAGGTTAACTGGCAGCAGGTCAGTAATGTGACTGGGTATATATATATATATATATATATATATATATATATATATATATATATATATATATATATATATATATATATATATATATATATATACATATATATATATATATATATATAAATATAAAAAAAGAACATCTTAGAGGGGCAGAGTTTCTTAGAAGTAAAGATGGCCAGAGGTTCACCAGCCTGCAAAAACCTGCTCTGTCTATTTTGTAGACCATTGATTGTTTACTCAATATGCAAAGACTGAATAAACTAAACTGAACTAAACAATAATGAGTCAGAAAGGCAACAGGAAGCATCTGTAGCAAGTACCTCCTTGAAGTTGGGGTGCTTGGCGTCTTGAACCAGCTGCAGCAGAACGCCCTCTGTGGTGGTGAGGTAAGCGCCGCTCTGCTTCAGTCGGGACAGAGCAAATATAGCGGTCCTGTTTGGCTGAGGAGGGAAATGAAAACGTTAGTTGTAAAGCACAAGTGTAGCTTCCCCAGTGAGTGATATCTCCTACTGTAACAGAAAAATATTGGTAAAATAGACAGGTACCTTCTGGATGAGACAGCGTCGGCTACAATATGAACCTCCATCCCCTTCTCAAGCAGATCAAAAGCTGTGCACTGAGCAAAAGATGAGGAGGAAAGTTTTCAATCTATTCATTAACTAAAACTGCAAAGCTATTCAAACACAATTACAAAATTGCATATTTATGTTACTTAATGACAGCATAATAACTTAATAGCTTATATCATTACCTCTGCCATACTGCTGTTTTTGTGACTTTAAAATTCAACAGTTTGCCTACAGTATGCAGATTAAATATAATATGAATGCATGCACTAAGGTGCACTTTAAATTATCCTTTATTGACTAAATCTTTCATTTCTGAGGACCACAGAGTTTTTTTTGTGCAACAATGGATAAGACACATGCTGATGCGACGTGAAGAAAAACATTTCCACATAATTGTCTCCTGATAACTACAACTATGTTACACATATAAAATACACAGTTAAAAAGTGTGAAAGGGATGGCACTTCATTGAATAATGGTATGCTTAGGACAACATACACTGATCAGGCATAACATTGTGACCACTTACTGGTGAAGTGAATAACACTAATTATCTCTTCATCGTTGCACCTGTTAGTGGGTGGGATAGATTAGGGAGCAAGTGAACAAACTGCAGCTCCTGTGGGATGTTCCCAGTCTGCAGTGGTCAGTGTCTATCAGAAGTGGTCCAAGGAGGGAACAGTGGTGAACCAACAGCAGTGTCATAGGAGGCCAAGGCTCACTGATG
This sequence comes from Pterophyllum scalare, assembly GCA_024447675.2. Taxonomy (NCBI): domain Eukaryota; kingdom Metazoa; phylum Chordata; class Actinopteri; order Cichliformes; family Cichlidae; genus Pterophyllum; species Pterophyllum scalare. The sequence goes on along the minus strand of JAMQGT020003553.1, from coordinate 57,296 downwards.
CACATGGTGAGCAAAGGCTGACCCATGTGGTCCAATCCAACAGATGAGCTACTGTAGCTCAAACTGCCAAAAACGTTAATGCTGGTTCTGATAGAAATGCATCAGAACATGCAGTGCATCACAGCTTGTTCTATATGGGGTTGCACAGCCCTGACCAGTCAGTCAGGGTGCCCATGCCCAATGGGCACGTGAGTATCAGAACTAGACCACGGAGCAATGGCCAGGTCTGAAGAATCATAGACCCATAATGGGCCTTTCCACTATGCAAAAATGGTTCAGGAATGGTTTGAGGAGCACAACAACAAGTCTGAGGTGTTGACTTGGCCTCCAAATTCCCCAGATCTCAATCCAATCAAGCATGGGACGTGCTGGACAAACAGGTCCAATCCACGGAGACCCCACCTCACAGCTTACAGGACTTAAAGGATCTGGTGCTAACATCTTAGTGCAGATACCACAGCACACCTTCAAGGGTCTAGTGGAGTCCATGCCTTGAGGGGTCAGGGCTGTTTTGTCAGCAAGAGAGGGGACCAACACAATATTAGGTAGGTGGTCATAATGTTACGCTTGATTGGTTAATGATTGACAGAACATAACTCCATTCATTATATAAATCAGTGTCTAGGGAAAGATTTTGTTTCATTTTAACAATGCAGAGCACGAAACACGATTGTGTCTTACGGCGATACAGGCATGAGCCTCTATTCCACACAGTATGGCTTGTTTGGGGTTCCCCAGGGCCTGCAGCTCCTTCTCCACCTCCTCTATCATCATGGTGAATGAAGTTTTAGCATGGGCCTTCAGGTCCCCAGCTCCCAGTTCTGGTACGGTGGGTCCAAGGCCTTTAGGATATTGCTCTGTCAAAATGGGGGGGATGCCCAGGATACGGCTGGCCTGTCAGAGGAGAGGAGAAAACAGGCAAATCTGATCCAGACTGTCCAAATTATTCACACTCAACTACTGTGATGATGACAAGAACCAACCTGGAGCACTCTGGCTGCATTGCTGACAATGTTGGTGAACTGGAAGATGTTGGGTCTGAACTTCTCCTGCATGTCACACAGGAAGAGTACTGCATCCTTGGTGGAGAGCCTGCCAACATTTGCCACTGCAAGAGCAATGTAACAGAGAAAAACAAAGGCATTCACGTAGATTGAATGTTTCGTGGTACTATCATCAAAGAAATTTGAAGTAAAACTTACAAAGTCGAATATGTTCACATATGTTGATATTTGGCACCCCATAAATCAGACACTTTATAACTTTACTGCTGTATATTAACACACTGCATTGTTTGCACATCTGCATCTGCACATTTATATGTCTCATTCATACTGGTCTCATTTATATCCCCGTGTTCTTTGTTTTGTTTCCTTGTCTCAAGCACTAAGCCCCTGTACAGCTTAGTATAATACAGTTTGTATAATAGTATAGTATAATATATTTAGTTATATATGTAGTTAGTATAGGTTGTTAGTTTGTATTGTTAGTACTGGTTGTTTAATCTTTATTTAATTAAATTAAATTAAGCTAATGGATGCCCTAATTTCCTTTGGGATCAATAAAGTATCTATCTATCTATCTATCTATCTATCTAATATGTTTGTGTTACAGCTGCTTGTTGTTGTCTTTAAACATTATTTGGTCAAGCATGGACTCTAGCTAACTTGTCAAGCATGACTATAAAATGGTGCATTTTCTTTCCTTGTAGGACACTGTTTCCTCTCTGGTGTTGCACTGTTTTGAAAACAAAGGGACCAATGACAGCTCAGCTAAACTCAAATGAATTAGCTATGGTTCGTTTTAGCGAATTAAATCACAAGAAATGTGACTTACTCTTGTTGCTTTAATAGTCCAAAAGTGAGAAGGAGTAGTGAGTAACAGGATGAAGGGGACTGCAGAAACTTTAACTGTCAGGTTAAAGTATTATTTCCCATGTGACGTCGCCTGTGTAAAACCAGTAAAATATTTACATGTTTTACTTGCAATGGAAGAAAGAAAGAACGCGTTCAATATATATATAATGATATTAAATAGTACTAAAGAAACATCTAAATTCGTTATTAAAGTACTAAAATATTAGCATCTATATTCGGAAGTGAATAAAAACGAACCTAGCACGAAGCTAAGAAAACCACGAAGTTTTGAGCCTTTCTTTTACAGGCAATGCCTTCCTACCCGCTTATTGACCAATAGAATTGATTTCTGTAGAGATTGACGCTTCTTTACACCAATAGCAGTCAATGCAAAACAGAGGCTGGGGTGAGCGGAATAAAGTAACTCACTGGTGAACTGAAGATGTCTGACAGTGCAGAGTCCCCAACAGAGACGCAGAAAGAAGAAACACAGCCGCCGTCAGATGACTCGACGACGAATGATGAGAAGAAGAAAAGTAAGAGAATGGAAAACATTGAAATAACTTCTCAGTTACGGGAAAATGGTTCTGTTTATAATGATTGTTGCTAATGCTAACGAAAAAGACATCCGGGTGTGTGACGTAGAGGACGATTGACAGTAAAAGTTGGCCAATAGGGTGAAAATATTTTTTCTGTTCCGCCAATAAGCTTGTCGTTTTCTTGCGGTACTACCGGTTTGGGGAGTAGCTGAAGCTAGTGCTAATAAATATAATGCCATTATAACTTTTTTTTTATTTTTAAAGGTTACATATTTTACAGCAAGTTTTAGTTTTGCCATATTTGATCAAATATACACACCAGTCATGCCAATAGCAGCATATCCTGCGTTCAAATATAATGTAATAAGGTTAATCTAACGAGCTCCAGTTAACTCAAAACTGCCAAATTCATGGATCAAGGCTTGGTTGATAATCTGGGATATGTTAAGAAGAGAATATAAACTATATGATGAATAAATAAACACTTGGTGTGTCTACGACCCTGAGTTTAAGCCTAATGAAGTGGATCATAGATTCAAATCCTGGATTGCTAAAAGAATAACAACCTTCTACTCACTTACAGAACGGGGGGGGGTAAAAGACTTTGAAAGTCTGAGGAGGGAACATTACCTCCTGACTTTTTCAGGACGCTTCAGATGCACTGTAGTATATATAAATCCCAGCTCACCCTATGGGCAATCTTTGTGCGCCAAGCTCGGGTCCTCTACTGGAGTCCAGGGAGTTTGAGGGTCCAGCTTATTATCCCAGCAGGGTATCTGAAAACTGTCAGGGCGTAGGTGTTGATTGCCTGGATCTTGTTCTTCCTATTCAGTTGATTCTGATACTCTGCAGGTACTTGGAGATTGCATCTTTCCTAGCGGCCTCTGTATTGTTCCCATTTGCCTGTGAGATTCCAAGGTACTTGTAGCTGTCTTCAGTGTTTGCAATGTTGCCTTCTGGTAGTGCAGTCCCCTCAGTTCTGACTACCTTCCCTCTCTTTGTTACCATCTGACTACACTTCTCCAGTCGGAATGACATTCCAACGCCATTGCTGTAGATCCTATTGGTGTGGATCAGTAAATCAATATCTCGTTCACTCCTGGCATACAGCTTGATGTCATCCATGTACAGGAGGTGGCTGATGGTTACTCCATTTTGTAGTCATATCCGTAGCCAGTCTTGTTGATGATCTGGCTGAGGGGATTCAGGCCTATGCAGAACAGCGGTGAGGACAGAGCATCTCCTTGGTAAATCTTGCACTTGATGGTGACTTGTGCAACTGGCTTGAAGCTGTTCTCATATTATTCTCCTGGCTTCTATCTCTCTGGTATATCTCTTCAGGCAGTTAGCCAAAGCTGTGAGTATTTGCTTAGCAGTCTCTAAGGCCTCAGGTATGGACAGCCCATTGTACTTCTTAGGCACCCAGCCTGTTGTACTTTTTAGGCACCCCTTTCTGCAACTCTGATAGTTCCCTTGATCTTAGCCTCTATTTTTCTTTTCCATGGAGGGTACTGCTCCTTGTGGCTTGTAACCAAGCATCTCAAGGATCACTGCTGACATGATATAGATCAACTGATTGGTTTCAGTGTTGGTCGAAGTAGGGACTGCCCATAGTACTGCATTCGCATCTTCTAGTAGACTTTCAGAGGGTACTTCACGTAGTCTTGATAGTCTGCTTCGAGGGGTCTTCATTCTTATCTTTCAGGTCAGCTGCTCTGGTATTCAGCATACTATTTGTTATTATTATTGGGGCTTGGTACCCAATCTCGGCGTGTGGGGATGATGATGTCTCCCCCGACCTGTCGTCCTGGCTCCCCCATGCCGTAGGATGGGTTGTACCTCGTCAATCTGTAGTTGCAATAGCAGTTGCTTCTTTCGTATGTTGGAACACTGAGCTACGAGTTGTTTCGATGTCACTCTGGATGTTGGGTGTTGAAGGTCTCACATCCTCTTCATGTAACCCCTTTCACTGGGATTACATGTGTAGGAGCATTCCAACAGTCCAAAAGCATACTTAATACTGATCTACCTTTTGCAGTTTTCCACTTTATGCTTAGTTAATGTTGATTTTCAGGGAAGACACTCTGATGCGCACATATTTATTATCCTAATATTTTCTTATAAAAAAGCATTCACAAGACACTGGTTGCTCCCTGATTCCCCCACAATTCAAGAGTGGATAGATATTGTAAATGATATTTATATTATAGAAATGATTACTTTTTCACTCTGGCTTAAGAAAAATGTGTTTATTAAACTGTGGGATCAGTGGGTTGAATATGATAAGCCTGTAAAGCCAGATTTCATGGAGGTGTTAAGTGAATGACGATGTGAAATTTAACTTCTTTTTTTTTTCTTTTCTTACCCTTTCTTGTCTTTGAGCTCCCTCTGAAAAACTCTTCATTACTTTGTGTGTACACTTTATCTCTCCCATAATGCTAAAGTCTTTCTGTAAAAACCCTGTGGGTGGCAGAGGATATGACATTGTGCTAGTTTGGTTATTTGCCCTGTAAATATAAATATTCATTTATTGAAAATTGCATGTTTTGGGGTTTGGAATAAGTTTTTTCAGATACCGAAAGAAATGTCATTTATTTTTCATCATTATTATCTACATGAGATTTATTGGAAGTTCATTTTTAGCTTTCAGAATAATGAAACCCCTAAAATTAAAATGAGGTAAACAAGAGACAGCCTAGTCTGTCTGCAGCCAAATGTCTAATTTCATTTTGTTGTTTGTATTGTTGTAATACCCATCTTAAAATATAATGAAAAAATAAGATTAAAGCAAATATCTAGATTTTTGTAATTAAAATAGCTCTGGGTGTTGAATGTAGTTGTTTTTATTATTATTATTATTAGCTGCTAAGGTCAAGCTTAGGCACAGCTTTTGGGAAAAGCTGAGGTCAAAGCACATGAAGACAGGACGTTAAGGGGGTTTATTATGCACATTCCACATGAAAGAGCACATTAAAAAATAACACTTGGATCAATATGAAAATTAAAACTTCCATTGGGGAGGGTTTGGTATTTCACCAAAACACTTAGCAAAATGAATAAAGTATACAAAACCAAGGGATGGATAACATTTTTTAAATCTATGCAACACTGGCTTTGTTCCATAGGTGGATTTTTGCTCGGGGGCTTGCCTTGACAGTCTCTGTTTCTCCACTGTGGTACAGTCGCCAAGTGTCAGTGAATTCCACTGAACAGTTCAAGTTGAGATTCGCCCGTAATGGTGTGTGTTGCAACGCTTATCAAATAACTTTCACTTTTGTTTTTTCCATTTTCATAGTCGATGTGCTGTTGAAGGCAGTGGGAGACACTCCTATAATGAAAACAAAGAAGTGGGCAGTGGACAGGGGGAGAACGGTTCAGTCTCTTTCACAGTTCATATCTCGCTTCCTCAAGCTTGATGCCAGTGAACAACTAGTAAGCATGAAGTTTTTCTGTGAGCTTATTCATTTCCAAAATCATATCATAGACGTGATTTTAAAAAAGTCATCATGATAACTGAATCTTTCTTTTCCCAGTTCATCTATGTTAACCAGTCTTTTGCCCCTCACCGGATCAAGAAGTAGGGGTCCTCTTTGATGTGAGTAAATGTACAGTTTTAAATGTGGCAACACATATACAGACATACAGTCTATCAACAAAATGTTACCTTTTATTTTATTTCTTTAACAAAGCAGAAAGAACAGTCTGCAGTTATTCACCGAGATATCAGGCAAAAATCTGATCATTTACCGGTGACTGTGGCCGACGTTCAGTTGCTGTAGCGCATCGGTTTTGCTCTGGATAAAGGCTCAAAGACTCCGAGATGAAGCACAGCTATGACTTTAAAGCCATTGAAATGTTTGCTTGTTTTTTTTTCCTTTCTATAATGAGGTCATCTTTTTTCTACTGGAACAAAAAGGGACAATAGGTAACGACAAATTGAAAAAATAACCCTAAATAAATAAAAATGCTGGAATCAGCAGTTATTATTGGCCTGATTGTTATCTTAAACATCAATATCAGCTAAGAATTTTACAAACTGGTGCATTCCTACCTGTGATGCAGTTTGAACGGGACTTAATTCTACATAAAGCTTTTAAGCCACGCATTAATCTCGACAGTTATTCCTGATATAACTGTAAGCAGCCATCAGGCTGTTAGAAGACAGCTCAACTGTTTGAAATCTCAATCCTATCAGTGTATCCTACAAAACTCAGAGAATCCGGACACCCCGGCATTTTATTTTACTTGGTGACACACATTTTGCTGAGATAAATGTGTTAGATGGCTAGATTAACTACCACCTTACTGGAGTAGTAAGTTGGCCTTCACTGAAATATTACAGAAGTAGCGCGAGTGTCCGGCAGACGGATAGACACTTTAATGATCCCGAAGGAAATTACAGTATGTCTGTACATTTTTGGACACATTTTTCGCCCCTGTACACCAGCTTGATGGATTATAAGTTATAAATAAGTGATTGGAGTGCAGACGCAGCTTTAATTTAAGGGTTAAAGTATTATTTTTGTTGTTAAAGAATCACTGCCATTTTTATACACAATCCCCTATTTTCAGAGGCTCAAAATTAATTGGACAAACTAACATAATGTTAAATATAAGGATTGTTTTTAATACTTGGATGAAAATACTTTGAAAATCCTGCCTGAAGTCCAGAAGCCATAGGCATCACTAAATGCTGCGTTTCCTTCCTTGAGATGCTCTGCTAGGCCTTCACTGTAGTCGCCTTCAGATGCTGTTTGTTGGTCTCTCTGCCTTCAGTTATATATTTAATAACTGAAAGCATGTCTATGTCTAGTCTAGTCTAATCTGGCCTTGTTTTTTAATCTAACCAGTGGTTTGCATGTTGTTATAAATCCTCTGTATTTCCATTCACGAAGGCGGCTCTTGTTTGTAGACTTTGACAATGATACAGCTTTATCCACTTTAGTTGTCTTCTGTGGTTTCTCAGGCCTTTTGGTATTACTGAGCTGACCAGTGTGTTGCTCCTTTAAAAAAAAAAAAAAAGTACCAGATTGTTGATTTAGCAACTTCTAAAGTTTTTGCTGTCTCTCCGATAGCGTTGCTTTGATTTTTCAGTCGAATGATGGCTTCCTTCACTTGCACCAACATCTATTTGGAATCAACTCCAGATTATTTATCTACTTAATTTGTCACTAAACAACAAGGGAGCAGGCCTCACCGCAACCATGTGGGACTGATTTACTTCTGAACCTCTGAAAATGGGGGCCTGTGTATAAAAATGGCTATAATTCCTAAGCAGTTGATGTAATACTTTCGTTGAACTTTTGTTAGGAGTCTGCACTCCAGTCACCTCTTGTTTGATTTAAAATCCACTATGTTGGTGTACAGAGGCAAATTTACCTTATGGAACTGACTGTACCAGTAAGTTCAGTCTGTGTGACTGGATGGGCCATGCAGAGCTTCTACCAGCAGAGGGGGCTATAAGAGATGCTTTCTGTGACATAATCTAAAAATCCTTGACCACTGATTAGTGTTAACAAATAACAGTAAAAACCTCAAAGTCTAGAAGTCACAGTGGTCATCTGATCACCCCTCTGCTCTCACTGACAGATCAATATCTAGCTAAAAGGTCTTTTCTGATGTCATGTACAACAATAGTTAACACAGATTAATTTTTTTTTATGTGTGTGTAGTGTAGTTTTGGACTTTATTGACAGGTCACTCCTGTTTGTGACAGTTTAATTTTAACATGTGTATTCACATCTTTTTATCTCCTACTTTGTTTCTCTTTCAGTGTTTTGGAAGCGATGGCAAGCTGATTCTACATTATTGTAAATCTCAAGCCTGGGGTTAACTTTCTACAGCTACATGTTCCCCGTCCTCAATTCCTGTCCTTCTTAAATTCACCCTCACAAACATGACAACACAATGTTTGTTTTCTCCTTTGCCATTTTCTGTCTTACAGTTTTTAATGTACATACACTGTAAATAAATTATTGTGACATAATGTAAAGCTCTTTGCACTTTTTTTTTTTTTTTTTTAGGCAACCAAAATGAACAACAAGCACAGTAGGCTCAGGGTTTGGCTTTGCATACTGCAGGTGCTGATTTGGGGCAATGTGTATAAGGTACTTTAATGTTAAAAAGAAAGAAAGAAAAGGCTGTAATGCAGCAGAATTTAAACTGCTGATTAAAGTTTGGGGAGATTTAGCAAAGGCCACCAGTGAAAAGGGACAGACACAGGAAGAGAGGGGGCACTATAGTAACAGATGGACTTAGAGGGATTACATGATTCAGGATGGGTTTGTGACATAAATTCCCAAGAAAGACAGTGAAGAGAGTAGAGTGGCTTGGAGACAGACATGCAGTCACTCCATCAGTTCACATCTCCATCAGAGGAGGATTACACGGGGCATGCAGCTGGAGAGGTAAGGGCCACTGATGCTCATGCAGGAGGAGGGAAACTGATGTACAGAGCATAGCTGGAGAGGGTAGGGTTCAAGATGGAGCAGCTGAACTAAAGTTGTAAAGGATTTGTTTGATTAAGGTCTTTTGAAGAAGGCAGAGATAAGCACACTGTAAGTTTGCTGCAAGACGTCAAATGGCAGTAAAACATGTTTTACCATGGTAGTTACTTCATGATGGACATGATAGACAACAGAGGACGAGAACAAGGTCTGGTAGGTGTTTCAATTATTTTAAAATAATTCAGTTTGAAGAGATTTGTGGATTGTTCATCAGAAATTGCATAAATAATTTCTCTAGGTAATGCTTACAAAAAGCTAAATAGATCTACTTACATTTGAGAATTTCTTATGCTTTGTCATTTATGATCAAATACTGAATAATTTATTTTGGATCGATGTCTGCAAAAATAGAGCAATCTGGCAAATTGCACATCAGCTAGTTACTGACAAAGAAAAAAAAATTATTGCCATAGGAACAGTCGAGGCGCTCCCTATGTTGACTTTATGTGGATCTTTCAGAGAGATTTGTAATAGACTATCCGCATATTTTAATTATGAATGCGAAGTGAAATGAGGAATATTTGTCAAGATAAAGCAACCTGCTGGTGCATTACGACTCATGTTCATGTTGAATAAGCATCTATTTTTCGTGAGATTAAAAATAGTTGTTTCTAATCTCACCAAAATCAACTTAAATTTGTGTTTGGGTTATAAATGTGCATACCCACAGAGTTGCTGTGAGGGCAGCACAGTTGTTAGCACTGATGCCTCACAGCAAGAGGGAACTGGGTTCAAATCCACCCACTGTGTGGCGTTTGCATGTTCTCCCTGTGTCTGCGTGGGTTCTCTCCGGGTATTCCAGCTGCCTCCCACAGTCCAAGGGCCTGCAGTTAGTGGGGTTAGGTTAATTGGTGATTCTAAATTGCCCATAGGTGCGAATGGTTGGCTTTCTATCTGTGTTAGCCCTGCGACAGACTGGCAGCCTGTCCAGGGTGTACCCTGCCTCTTGCCCTATGGCAGCTGGGTTTGGCTCCAGCCCCCCTGCAGCCCTGAATTGGATATGCAGAAGGAAATTGATGAATGGATTTAGCAAAATCCAGAGTAGTTCATCCTGTACCCTAAGTGTAATGATCACACATATGCTCAGAGTGTTACTATGTTTATCACAAAGTCATGACTGAAGAATGATTTTCTTTTTATCTACATGGTAAAAAAAAAAGAAAAAAGTGATGGTAATGATAAAAAAGACAAAGCTGATTCTATCTATTTTTATTCATGTTTACAGTTCATGCTAAGAATAACATAAAAAGCATTCTGCTCTCAAAGTGGGGATGCTTTCAAAGATAATGCTATGAATAACAGTACTTGGTCACAGTTTGCCATTAAACCATCAGTAACATGCAGAGGTAAACTTGCACACGGTTTGTCAAGGTGCTTTGTGGGTTTGATGTTTCAGTGCTGAATGAATTTATTTGACATCTCTGTCATGCTGACGTATTAGACACTAATCTAAACAAATAGTGCCTAAAATGTTTGCACAGCACTCTAGCCTTCTGAAAGGGCATGGTGTCTGTCTGAAAGAATACACTGCAGCTATTTATTAGCCTCCTTTTCCAAGCCTCTCCCAGCAGAAACTGTAACTGCCACAGTAACACGCTCATGGTTGTTAAGCATATTATTATACTGGTGGAGTTTTCATTTTCAGCAGTATAGATAATAGAAATCATGCTCAGGGATCAGTGATGTGCTAAATTCACCTGGTTTAATCTGTATTGTGTTGTGTTTCAGGGGCTGTGAGCTGACAGGGGGACATTGCATGAGAGAAAGATTGGCAGCAGACATGGTCAAAGTGTACTTCACACTAAAACACACCTAACACAAACAGATTAAAGCAGATTTTCAGGGATTACATGTAAAATTTCATTTAGATTTGTGGCTTATCCATAATTTCATCAAAAAAAGTAATCTAGTGTTTTGCTTCCTTCCATCTTGCCTTCCACTTAAGGCCCAAAGTTCATAATGAGCGACAGGCTCAGGCTTGAGTGTGTTAATCAGGAAGCACAAAGATGTTAGCCTGGGTCACAGGAAAACACACATTACTTAGCCTTCCATAACCCCCCCCACCTTTCCCCCAATCCCCCCATCCCCTTAAACAGCTGGAGGACTTATGTGACCCCAGGCAGTGGCTCAGAGTGTAAAGTTAGATTCATCATATGGGCAACTTGCTTTTAGCCTCTGTGTGCTCGCTTCAATTTAATTTAACTTTATTTTTATTTATTTATTTTTACCAAGTAATAAGATTAGAAATGGCTTTGATCTCCTATTTATACAAATTTTATCAATAAATTCTAGTATTTGTAAAATGCTTTTTTAATACAGTTGCACTGATCTAATACACACAAAAGGGTCCACAAGTGTTGATTTCAGAGGATGCATGTCCATATCTGTTCCCACAGGGATCAATAGCAACTCATATTGAAGCAGTCAGGGCAACAAACTGTAATATCCTGGCATCCCACTGTTCTCTCCCACTGTGCCCAAATCAGCCACCTAAATCTCCTCTTGTTCATTTTTTTGCTCCTTCTGTCTCTCTTTCCCACATGTATCAACTTCCGAGCATCTTGTCATTCTCCCTGCTCTCTCATTTTCTTTATCTTCCTCTCTGTTAATTCCACAGTATCATTTCACATCTGTTTTCTTATCTTCTGTCTTTACTGTTACATCACGTTTATATTTGTTTTCCATTTAAACCTGGCAGCTCATAACCTCTTAAAACCCCTGCAAAGCATCTGTCCCACCCTCTCATCTCCATCCGTGACTGCTGTCATACCCTCTGTGCTGCTATTCCCAAGTGCAGCGTCCCCTTCTGTCCCGTTTGCCTTACTTTCACCCTCCTCTCTCTCGGTCTGGCGCCGCCTGTGCCTCCTTTTTCTCCAGTGTGGCCATGCTGGAGCGTATGTCCCGTCGCTCTCGCTCCCTGCTCTCCCTCACCTTGACCACTTTAGCCCTGGCACTCTCCATCCTGGCGCTCTGCACCTCCTACTGGTGTGAGGGCACTCACAAGGTGGTCAAGCCCCTCTGCCTGTCGCCTGTCAAAATGAAGAACTGCGGTCAGAACAACAGCGAGCCTTACACCACAGGTAGGAAATGGAACATATCCAAAGGTGTTTGTATTTCATTGTTTCATTTACTGTTAATTTATTGAAAGTTTACTTATAGTGCTGTGAATAAGTATTTTGCCCCTTCCTTATTTCTTAGCTTTCTGCAAATTTGTCAGACAAACTCTGATATTAGACAAAGATAACCTGAGTAAATAGAAAATTTAGTCTTCAAATGATGATTTCATTTATTAAGAGGAATCTAAACCTAGCTGGCTCTCTGTGAGAAAGACCCTGTCCCCTGTTAAATCATAAATTAACTGTTTCTGAAAAGCTTCAATTTGACTTGGAAGGTCTGCATCCTGTAACATCTGGAGTAAAACTAACAGCATTTCATAAAAAGAACATCATACCAAGAGTGAAATGTGGTGGTGGTGGTGTGATGGTCTGGGGCTGCTTTGCTGTTTCCTCACCTGGACGACTTGCCATAATTGATGGAACCATGAATTCTGTTCTCTACCAGGAAATCCTGAGGGAGAATGTCTGGCCATCAGTTCATGCCCTGACGCTCACTCAGGTTATGCAGCAGGGTAATTATCTGAAGCACATCAGCAAGTCCACCTCTGACTGGCTCAAAAAAAAAGAGAGAAAAAAGAAGGTTTTGGAGTGGCCAAGTCACAGTCTGTACTCAAATCAAATTTAGATGTTTTTGCAAGACATTAAACAGACCATGCATGAAAACCCTCCAGGTTGGCTGAATTAAAACAATTCTGCAAAGAAGAGTGGGCCAGAATTCCCCCACAGTGATGTGAAAGACTCATTGCCAGTTATCGCAAACACTTGATTGCAGTTCTTGCTGCCAAGGGTGGCACAACCAGTTATTAGGTTTAGGGGGCAATTACTTTTTCACACAGGGCCAGGTAGGTTTGGAAAGCTTTTTTTCCCTTAATAAATTAAAGTCATAATTTAAAAACTGCATTTTTAAAATTTATTTAGGCTATCTTTGTCTAATATTAAAATTTGTTCGATTATCTGAGAAACGTAAGTGTGATAAATATGCAAAAAAAAAAAAAGAAATCAGGAAGGGGAAAATATTTTTTTAACATTTCTGTATGTTTGTACTGCTCTTTTACTGTTAATGAATAACCTTTAACCTTCTGAGGTGCACCTGCTCATTTATGCTTCTGATTTTGTGTTTTGCACATTAACAATATTTTATTATACAGACGTGATGCAGAAGTGCTCTGTGGCTTTATTTTGAACATGTTAAAATAATAGAAGATAAAAAAAAAAGGAAAATAATCATCATAATAAATAACTGAACATGTTAAAAAAGAAGCATAAAGAAGCAAGTAAGTTTATTTAATCCCACCCATTCTCCATAAGTTCAATTACTGTTCAAGTAAACCGTAACTGAGCAAGATGCTTGGTCCAAACACTTATCCCATCTTATCTTATGTCAGCATAATGTATAGTGTAGTTTTGAAATAGTATCACTAAAACTTTTCTACGTAAGCAGAAATTCAATGTCATAGTACATCTCCCTTTGACCTTTAGAAAGCAGGACAGATTTACATAAAATGGGGAACTATGTGGAAATACTTATGCTTCACACTAGCCGTACAGGAGTATTTGAGAACATCAAGTTTTGATTTGGCCTTTTTTTTTCTGCTGAACTGAAAAGAACTGGAGTGAAGCTGGTAAAAATATACTGGTGACTAATCTGCTGCAACATGTTCACAGACATGACACAATTTGCAAAATTTACTGAATTTCTTCTTTCTTGTGAACATTTGGCCTTTTGAAGAGTGGGATTATTTGAAAGTTTTAACTGTAACTAGCAATGGAGCACCAATCATAGCCACAAGTTTACGATACACCTCCAAAACAAACAAAGGGATAACAATTACCATGATTTGTCAAAAATTCTTTACTCCATTTTTTCTGGAGCTTCTAGCTAGATCTCCTCGACAGCTTCATGTAAAAGATGGAGTTTGTTTACTGATCAAACTTAGTCTGCTGAAAAAGAAAGCTCTGCAAAAATCTAGCAGGTGGAAATGTTTTTAAAGTTTGAACCTTCATGCTTAGATGCTTTTTGAGACTGTGCTTTGAATTCTAAGTTAAATGTTATCTAGAAAATTCAAATCCATTCCTCGGGCACAATGAGAGCGTTTGCGGTGCTTGATCGGCTTGCACAATAAAGTGGATGAGGCTTTCTGACACTGAACTCTTAGAAAGCAATTGTCCTCATTTTTAATCCCCCCCTCCCCCCAATACCTTTGGTTCACAGTGGACTCAGTTATGGCTTAGTATTAATCTGTGGGGTGTGAGGTTGCTTCTAAAGGCTTAATCGAGGCTGACTCTGACACTGTCCCGTGGTCTCTATTTATCTCAACAGATATGCTTAATCCACCTGGAGATTAACAACTTTTATTGCATAAAACAATCAACTTTGACACTACATGTGGTTTGTGAACGTGCAGAGAAATATTCCATTTTACTATATGCAGTGTGTGGTTTTAACTCTCCCTTATGCTTCTAAACCTGAGGAACAAATGTGTCTGGCACCACAGCATGAACACTGACAAGGCTGCATGCATACAGAGGCTTGCTGATTTTGAGGAAGGTATAGCAGGATTTTTGTGTTTACCACCAACTTTTCTCTTTTGTAAAAGACATACTTTTATACTTTTACCCCTCAATTTGATATCCAGCATATCAACGTCTAAGTCCCTGGAATGTGTTTTTGTCATTTGTGTTCTCACTGCTTATTGTTGCATTACATTTTTTAAAATCAGTGGATTAGATGTTAATGCTCGTGCCTCACAGACAAGATGCCCTGTATTTGTGAAATTTTTGCATCATATGGCTCACGTGAGAAACAACACGGAGACAGAATGTCCATCTAGTGAATGCTGGATTATACTCTAACCACACGCTACATTAACCAAATTAAGAATAAGCAGGTGCAAAACCGAACCTTAAATCTGCTTTTCTCACTCCTCTCTCAGAGAGTCCCACTCAGAACCCCTACAACCGCACGCTATCTCCGGCCAGGAGAGAGGAGTTGGCTAAGATCAGACAAAGGCAGCTGGCCAATGCTGTCCACTACATATGGGAGACAGGGGAAGACAAGTTTGCTTTTAGATACTTCCACACTGGCTTCTGGGAAAGCTGTGAAAAACACAGTGACGGTAAGAGGCTCAATCACAATAATGGCTGATTTTTGGCTGCGGTTTGGTTTCAGCTTAATGATTATTCATCAAAGTTTATGTTTTTTTTTAATCTTCTTCATTCATCATCAAAATTTTATCCTTAAATCATGACTCTTTTTTTTTTGGCAGGGGAGAAATGTCGCAGCTTTATAGACTTAACTCCAGGAGAAACACAAGGTGAGCTGCGAACTGATCGACTCCTTCTTTAATACCTACATGTTGCAATTTGATTAAAGGTTAGTTCGCGACAGTATACTCATTCTGTTGTTGACATATTGCAGGTGTGCTCTGGCTGTCTGTTATTTCTGAGTTTACGTACATCGGTCTGCTGGGGATGGGCTTCTTACTGATGTGGCTGGAAGTCTTGTGTTCCCATAAAGAGATGCACTCACTAAAAATCAATGCCTATGCAGCTATCTGCACTGTGCTGTCAGGTGAGACCCAGTGTGTCACTCAGTTTTACATTATTTTGTTTATTTCACTAACTTCATAACCTCCTTCTCTATATTCCTCTGAGCTCCCTGTTTTTTGTTGATTAATTTTGTCTGTTTCACCTCCTGCACAGGTCTTCTTGGGATGGTGGCACATATGATGTACACCACAGTGTTTCAAATGACAGTCATTGTGGGCCCCAAAGACTGGAGGCCTCAATCCTGGGACTACGGCTGGTCATTTGCGTAGGTGGCCAATAGCATTGAAACCTTCATCAGGACTTTCACCATGAGCTTTTTCTTGTCTCTTAACTATTTTAAATTCTCTGCATGTAGTCTTGCCTGGGTGTCCTTCAGTTGCTGTATGGGGGCAGCTGTCGTTACGCTCAACTCCTACACAAAGACCATCATCGAGCTTCGCCGCAGACAGAGACTCCGTTTAGAGGAAGCAAGAGCCGCCGCTCACGCCCCATCCTATGACGAGGTCGTCCCAGGAGGAGGGCTCTACTCCGTCAGTGGCCTATTGCAGTGTCCAGATGGGATGATTGATGTTGCGTGGGCTCCAAATGGCAGTGTAGTTGGAGTGGGAAATGGGGATGTACCAACGCTGGTTTTAGTAGGAGGTTGTGGGCCAGAGGGGTGTGAGGACTGTGAGAGAGAGATGGATGAGATGGAGGAGACGATGGACCGAGTTGATTCACCTTGTTAGGGAATCAGTAACACATATCAACTTAAAGGGCTGAACAGCTGAAAAGGGAAGACACTATAACCAAGGTGGAAAAGGTCAATGTAAGCAAACACATCCTTTTTTCTTGTTGCCCACTTTGACTTTGTATGAACATGGGATGTACTGATCAGGCTTAAGGCCCAAAGAAATCCACACATATCAAAATGCTAAGCCTACAGTGTATGTGTCTGCATATGTATCTCACTCACATACAAGCCTGCATTTTTTGAGTATTTCTCAGTGCCTCATCGTAGGAAAGTAAATGTATGACTCTATTTGTGAAGGCAACAAAACGCTTCCTCTATTTTATTGTTTATATATTAACTTGACAACCATCATCTTAGTGATCAATTCATTTCAGAGGATGATGTTTGTATTCCCAAAAGAACAGCCAGTTCTATGGAGAAAATATACATTTTATTTTCTGCGTGTCACAATAAAGGTCTTCCTTCTCTGGTTAGAAACGTTTGAGAGATACAGAATTTTGAAGCAATGCATGTATACCAGAAGCTACTACAAACACAGCCTCTCTGGAGATGCACAGACAAACCCATAGAGATGGAAAGATTACAGAGATTTTGAAAAGTCTGCTCTCTGATGTTGAACAGAAGATTATGTGTAAACCAGTAATCCCGAGTTGGATGGAGAGGAGGAGGAACAGAGGGAGGAGAGTGAAGCAAGAGAGGAGCAGCTTGTGGGGGGTCAGAATGAAAGTTGGAAAGAAATGCAGACACACACACACACACACTCACACTAATATCTGCAACATTAAAATATCAGTTTAAAGGAAACAATGGTGTACAAATGTGCATTAAGCTCCTGTTATATACTATGTTTCACATAAAATTGTATAGGTAACATTGTTTTTCTTACAAAAGCCAAAAAAGTACTTTAATTTACCTTTAATATTTGTAGGTTATACATTTGAGATCATCCTGGATTTACTGTCTGGGATTAATACAACAGAAAATTTAAAACCTAGAGTGCAAATTTTATCAACCACTAGCATTATAATATACAGTATGTTTCTAGGTCAAAGCAGATTTTATTGTTTTTCGGGAAAGAAAGCTAAATAGACTTCCAAAGCCCAGATGAATGAGACGATTTTTATTTTTTTGTACAAGTGAGTAATTTACAATACTGCGGGATATTTCAAATTTCTAACAAAAAAGTATAAACGGCTAACAATTAAGCATGATACTTATGTATGTATACGTATGTATAACAGAAATTTAAAGAAACTGCAGGAATCGTTATTTACACAGGGGCCTGAGTAATTTAATGAAGAGGACAGAGAAAGCATCTGATACTGAGAGGAGGAGGAGGGAAAAGTATGTTTTAAAAAAAGAAAGTAGTTTAATAATTAAAAATGATAAAAGTGGGGAAAGAGGAGGAATATAGGACTAGGGGGAGATTTAATGTTTTACTGGATCGTAGTGGATCAGACGCATTGCGTTCTCATTTTCAATCACTCCTGTAATGAACTCTCCTTCAGCCAGTCGATCTGTGAGGGGGGAAAAGAAAAAACTGTTAAATTGAGGAGAAAAAAAAAAATATATATATTTTATATATATTATATATATATATATATATATATATATATACACACACACACACACACACATCAAGCAAGGAGTGTGAGATAACACAAGGATGGATTATGACTGTTGTTATCTAAGAAACATGGTCTTATCTCGTGTGTTTGAGACACAGTAGCATGTGATGTATAACTCAGGATTTTTTTTTTTTTCCCGGCCAGTGACTTGTAATAAAGCTTGCATGACACAAGTGATCCTATAAGTGAGGACTTGCCCCCAGGTGGATTAATACTTGTATTACTGTTAAGCCAAACAGCTGATTGTAAAATGTAATCTTCCCCACAGGATGTTGGAACATCAGCTGAAGAAAGGTAGCAGGAGCTTTCACTGATATTATCTCCCTCTAACCAGAAGCACAATATATTACGGCACCTCTTACCATTGTCTTTCTTTTCAAAGTAAGCCCACAGCTTCTTGGCTCTCTTGTCAGGTGTGTTTTCATCCTCTGGTAGTTTGCAGTGGTCCTCTTTGGGGATCAGCTTAAACAAGGCCTGAGAGGGGGTTGGGTATAACATGGATAGTAATGCTGCATCATTTCTCTCATCTGCACAGTACATAAAGCAGATGGATACAGACCAAAGAGTATGTAAGCAGAAGGAAAACCAAGCAAGCTCACAGCATTCTTTGGTTAATTAATGTCTCGTGCATATTTGGAGTTATTGGTGTTGAAGAGAAAATAGGCAGGCCGGTACTTTTTAAAAATTTTTTTTATGAGGATTGTCTTTTGTTCTGATTATTGATGCTGCTGGTTGGATATAAAGTTAGAAATGCTCACATGCTAACTAATCTTTCTCCCACATAAACCCAGTCCTGACTGACTGGACATCAGATTTTAAAACATTATTCATTATCCTTTTGTTACAAATAGATAAATAATCAAACAAGCACAGTGTTTCTCATGGCAGCCTTCTTGTCATCTTTCAGAGATGGCTGATCTGCAGTAGGCTAAATGACTAGCTGACTGTGCACTTTAGGTTCAGGCCTTTAAGTTGGTGTCCCACTTAGAGAGGGAGCACTCATCTCCCACATTTAAGACACCTAGATTAACATGGATTAGTGCCAAGACTCAGGCCACAGGCCAAACACCAAGATGTCAGCTCTTTTCCCTGGACTATCCCTCCAATCTTGCCCTTCCTCTGATGCTGTGGTCAGTAGAGTTTAGACATCAGACGGCAAACTAGAAATCAAGGTTGTGAACTCACAGAAAATCATAAAGAGAAACTCATATTTGGCACTGTTTAAGCATTAGTCTATCAGTGTAGTATAAGTGCTGGCTGGTTTTTAGATATTTCTGCCTTTATCACTTATGTTTTCTAATTTAATACATGTTTTATACATTACATAAGAATAAGAACTTTCTGTAAAATGGAGGCGGGGTATTCCTACAGATCTGCATTTTTGGACCTTTCTCAGTGTTTTAGAGACTGGAATGAATCCAATCTTATAGTAAGCTTTGGAACTGCTATCAGGGCTTTAAAATGCAGCTATTTTATGCAGCGTACTGTAAACATGGTGCTTATAGACTCAAGCCTGTTGGCCAGGAATTCAATCCCATTACAATGCCAGCTGGATTCTTGGTTGATCTGTCTAAGCCTCTTACAATTCTATATCATTTACCCAAAGAGAGAATATAGAAAAGTGTAAAACCATTTGAAGAAAAAAAAAGTCTGACATTTATTATAATACAGTCTTCAGTCCACAGTGGCAGCCTCACAAGTAAAAGACACTCTGAACGATGAGTACACTCTTGTCTAGGAGTGGAATTTAGGAGTAGCTCTGCTCAGGAGTAGGACTCCCTATGTTGTCTGAGGACTAAACCTGTAATCACAGAGATTATCAGGAGTTTTAGGCTCAAATAGACTGGCTAACAGAGCTACCAATTAGGACTGAGATCTGCATACCATGAGAGGAATGGTAAATTCTCAGTTAACTGCAACACAGCTTTAATGGATCTTGCAGAATGTAGACAAAATAAGGGGATAACCTGACAATATAATCCAGTATTAATGCTGTGTGACCTTAGAGTAGCCATGCCATAGATTTAAACCAATTAAACACAGACCCCCCCCCAGAAATTTATGTAAGGTTGTTGAGTTGTGTTGTCTTGCATTATGTCAGTTAATCCTACATCTCAGCCCCCCCCCACACACACACACACACACTCACACACTCACACACACACACTCACACACTGAGGACCATGACTAACAGAATAGTTTTGACTTCTGATTTTTTTCACCTATTATGGTGAAAGAAAAAATAGTACTTTAGTTTTTTTGGAAAGATTGATAAAAAGCCAGAATAAGAAAAAAGGTTTATAAATTCATCTCTTTCTGACATGAAAAACAATGGTTAGCACTGACTGCTTGCCATCAAACTAGAACCATTAAAGCCACTTATCCATTCATCAGTGTCACCATGCCGTCATGTACTGTCACATGAATCACTCTCACCTGGCATATTTCCTTCACTTCTGCCTTGGTGATGTATCCGTTCTTGTCTACATCAAATAGGGAGAAGGCCCACTCCAGTTTTCGGGTTGCCCTCCCAGTGGAGGTCATGTGTAGTGCGATGATGTACTCCTTGAAGTCTAAAGTGCCATCATCATTGGTGTCAAAAGAGCGAAATACATGTCTTGCGTAGCTCTTAGGATCACTGTCAGGGAAGAAGCGGGCATAGATCTCCTCAAACTCCTCCGGTGAGATGCGTCCTGTTGGACACTGTTTCTGAAAGTTCTCGTACCACTGGGAGATTTCTTCCTCAGTAAATTTTGTGCTGAGCTTGAGGTCCTCCAGGATCTCTTTTGATAGTGCGCTACTGGTTGCATTTCCCATTGTACTTTCTTTTTATTGCCTTAGCAATGTGTTAAACTGCCTGACTAGTACCTGCCACCTGAGAGGCTTTTTTGTCCTGTGCCAAATGACTCTCTTCTTTGTCCAAAATATTACTGCTTAATGGCTTGATGTCTTCTTTTGATGTTAAAAACCAGACAGAAAACTGCAATATAATTTAGAAATGTGATATAATTCACTTTCATTTAGACAACTTACTCAGCAGATACCATTGTCAAAAGGTGCAGAAACCTTACCTGTGTGATGTGTGAGCAGATGAAGGTCGGGGAATCGAGTGTCTCTCGACACTAAGACAGTGAAAGATATAGGCGGGGGGGAGCACATCTAGGGTAAGTTGACTAGGTTAAGTCTGTTAACACAGGATTTAAGGGGGATGAGCATCTGACCAAATTGCAACTCCAGATCCTAATTTTATCTATTGTCTGTTTTAAAAATCCGGAAAGCTCTAGTGTACATTCACATTCCTGATTAATTACTGATAAGCTCTGGGAATTAATTTATGCCTTTTAGTACTGTATCCATTAATATAATAGTACTAAATTGCTGAATATGAATTGACAAACAGAATTTTAGTGCATCTAACTGTAGATTACAGTACCACGGTATCATAAAAACTTTAATGTTACTTCGGTAACACACTGACAGGTGAGCAGGTGTTTTTGAGCAAACTGTGAACAAAGTCTCAGGTGGGATTTCAAAGATATCATAAATTAGATCGGCTGTTTCAGTTATGACCTTCAGTAGGTTTAATTGAGCACTGAAAGCCAGTTCACCATCTGCCCAGGCAATTTAAACTCCTTCTGACTCTCACATCTACATCCAATCCCACCTGCACCCTTAGTATCATTGTCACTGCCGACCCTCTCTTTGCACAACCTCCTTCCTGTCCTACATGACCTCCAGTATCGCCCTCTTTGAGTGATACTTCTATCTCTAGTTTAGGCATATTACTTTTTGTTTTATTATGTTTCTGGTTGTATGAATTATCCTTCATATTAACATTATTAGTCCCAGACATGACTTGCATTCCCTTTTCTCTGCCCAAAGTACTATCCTGCTTTAAAGGCTTTCTGAATTGCACATTGATAAAACACACATATAAACCGATGACTTCACCTGTATTTTTTAAACATTTTTACATTAATTGTCAACAGCTATCCTCTCATTGGAGCCTATCTGGTAATTATCAGCACATCAAACTCACTTCATGACACTTTGGCTGGCACAGTTACGTCATTAGTCTGTTTACTTTGTGTCTGCTTTCATTAGAGCTGAGGTATTATCTTGATTGTCTTAGGTGTTGTTTTAGACCAACACAGCATATGTAAAGGAGACTTCATGAGTTACACATATGTACAAGAAATATACACAAACACCAGAGATTAAATCAGCATGCACTTATTATATGTATTTTTCTGTGTGACAATCAATAATTCATTGTTTGTTTACTCATTCGATTACTGAGTCTATCTGTTGGATTAGTTAAGCCCCGCCTTCACCCACACAAGCCAGAGAATAGCCAATTACCCTCGTCTTCATCCTATAAGGGTGGCGGTCAGTTGACTTATGGCTTCTCTACAGGACAATCCCTGACATGTGATCTCTAATTGCTAATTGCTCGAGGTAGAACAAGCAAGGATTTGTGGCTACTCTTGAGATGTTTTTCCATTTGTGGAGAGAGTGTGTAAAGATACCTGTGGCATGGGTGTTTGGCATGTTAGCATAATGATAGCTCTGACAGTGTGGGAAATTTATGAAAGAACTTTTAACACTGCTTTGCAACATTATATATGTATTTCTTTTGAAGGCCGGAACATGTGTTAAACAGTGAAGTAAATGTTGAAAGCTGAAAGGTGAAAGGTTTACCAGTAGTAGAAAACAACACAGCTATAAATATCCCCAATTAGGTCAGTCACAACCTCCTAGTTGGCAGCATTATATGGTATTAATGGACTGTATCAAGCTTCACCTGTGTTACAGCATTAACCTGTGAAACGTCAGCACTGACGTACTCTATAAATCTGTAACACTTGATGTGTCAATGAAGGATCGGCTTTATTTATTATTATCTGCATTTGGTAACAGAGCTCAGAAGCAAAGCTGTTTACAAATTAAACTTGTATAATCTGAATTTGTGATTACCTATAAATCCATTTTAATATAGACAGGCCTATGGTTAAAATTCCCCAATGATATTTCAAAGTTGAGTACAAGTCAAAAGTTTGAAATTTAAGAACGCAGAGGAAATAATTTGAGAAAAAGGAATGCCGAACAGGAAAACGTTTAAAGAAAAAAAAAATCCATTCTCAGTCCAAACAATGCCTTGGTGGGACACAACTCAAATCTTAAGATTGAAAGCAAGAGGAAAGGAGGAAGGGAGTAGTTTCCAGATAAATATCTGGTAATGGGTCATAATGACGCGTAATGACAGACGACAACTTCCTACTAAACACAAGGAAAGAGAGGAACAAACAAGCTGTGGCAGCAGTGCTGATGATAGCGTCAACAATTTTGTGAGGCCTCAAGTAGGTGATGTATTTCAGAAAAGCACTTTGACGCCAGCTCCTATTCATACACCCACTGTCCAGAGAGAGGTCAGCAGCACCTTTGGTGTCTAAGCATAGAGAGTTTCATATTTAAAAGAGTGGCACTGATAATTTTACTTTAAGACCTTTATTTTTAGTTCCCTCTGACATCTAAGCTCCTGGATCAAGACTAAGGTAAGCAACGTTATACATTAAAGGTAGAACAGAACTTTTTAGCTGCCTAATAATAAAAATATTAACAATTCATTTGAATTTCTACAATAAGAAAATGTTATACTCCTTAATATTCAGGTCCATTCAACTGATTAAAAAGTAAGGATATGGAGCTACAAATACGGGAAGAAAACATTTTTTATTTTCAATTGAAACCATCCCAGCCTGGCTTGATCATTACATGCTATTCTTTATTACCCACAGAGCTTCATTATAAATTCTAGTGGAGATCTGAAAGAAAAATGCTAAATATATCAGGCTTTTACGGGAGAATGTGTATGTTTGTATTTATAATTTAAAAAAAAAATACCGTCTGAGCTTTGGATGTTTTTCTCTGGTTGCCTGACTAAACCAGTTCAGTTATTTCAAGGAAAGCTAGAACACACTAATGTGAATTTTAAACAGTATATAATTACATGAGGTTTTATACACACATAAAAGACAGTGTGGAATGATTTATTTAAAACTTGAAGCTGCATAGCCAATAACAGATGTAATCATGAATGCAAAGTGTTAATCAGGACTGTGTGTGATGTTGTAGAAGGAAGAAACACGTAGCTGCATGTAAAAACCCTCTTGGCCAAGGAATAAAAAGAGACCATGGCATCCAGGATGGAAACCCTTGATCCTTCAGCTTTAACAGATCCCACCTCAACTGTAAGGTATGGGTCTAAATCGGAGACTGTGACCTTACCGGGAGGAGTTGTCTCAGTGGCGGGCATCACTGTGGTGACTGGAGGCGTTGAACTGTCTTGTGGATCCTGCATGCTGGCTTTTGGATTTTGGGGAACGCTCATCGGCTTCAGCTGCGTAGCCGTGGGGCTGTGGGACCAGCTGAACTTCTTCAAAGAGCAAACCTCGCATTTGCTGGGACTGGGACTCGTGATTCTGGCTCTCAGTTTTGGGGTGGTGGCAGGTGTGGGGGCATTTCACCTCCTAACAAAACGAAAAAGACAGATGACACAAGAAATGAGAGCCGATGGGAAAGAGGTTCTTGTAGAGAGTGGGAGGGTAATTAAAAAAGTCACAGTATAAACAGCTTTAATGGCAAAAATTAATATTAAGCAAATTTTTAAAAATCTCCACAGAAGTCTGGACTTATTTGTAAATAACAGAAAGTTATGTGCAGGCAGGAAATCTCATTCCTGTTGATCACTTTTCTAAAGACATTCATTCCATGTGAGCCCAACTATACCTCCTGCTTCTCATGTATCTTTCAATCTAAATAATATATAAATGCAACTCCACTTTCTCAGGGTGATTTCTCAAGTCATTTTATGATATTCTTTAAGTATTTTTCAGATTCTGCAATAATTGTACCGTGCAAAATGTGACAGAGATTCAAAAGGGGAAGGCAGAGTATAAGAACAGAACACAGAGTGGTGCCCATCCATGCAGGGTTTGCATTTGCTCCCAAGAGGGACCCCTGTCTTTATAGAAACAACGTCTGGTTAATGAAGATAACCCGAAGCCTCCTGCAATGTGTCTTGGATAACTGAGACCTCTCTGTCTGTGTTTCTTTTAGAATCAGCAATAGGGATTATCCCGAGCTATATTATCTTGAGTATTTTGCTTGTTTTATGATTTTTTTTCTCTTAACTTTAAGCACCACAAATTCCATTTGAGGTTTTAGCTGTATCAAAACCAGACAAATTCACAAATTAGAGTGAGAAAGCATGGTTCATAAAAAGCACAGAAGCTACTAATAACATACAATAGACGTGGTGCTTGAATCACAATGTGATAATAAAGTACAAATTTTTTTTGGGGGGGGGGGACTGGGGAGAAAATAAATAAATAAATTACTAAAAATAATTTTAAATGTTATAATATTTTACTTAGATTCACTATTATTCACTAGGCTCCTGCCCCCTTTCTATTTTTTATATGCTCCTTTTTTTCTGTAACTTTTATTGAGTTATTTTGTTTTGTTGCCATATCATATTTGACTTTATTGAGATTTTCTGCTTGATTTAAGCTATTTTGTTAGAGGTTGTGTTTAATGTTTTGGCTTCTGTAAAACAAGTATAATTGAGGTATATCTTGCGTCAAGTCAAAAATAAATGTAATTATTTACCTCTGTGCTTCTAATGTGACATGTCCAAATAAATGTCTTTGCTGGATAACAATGAATTAAACTACTAGCATCAGATAGCTAATCAAGTTACATGACGACTGCCTACATCTGAGACTGCCCAACATGACTCAAAATGTGTTGAATTCTACTGAATTTACCTTGTAAAATATCCATTCACCTGTTGAGGTTCAAGGAGCAGGTTATTTTGAAGTGAAGTGAGCTGCATGATCAGTTTGTTCAGTTATGATTTATGATGGTCAGGAGTTAACCACATTTGTGCTACACACACATTTAGACAAAATCAGTCTCTGTAAAACTGCTCCCTCTGTAGAAAACTGAAAGCAGGTATTCTATTATATTATTCTGCAAACAAAAGGCATTAGAAAAACTTTGTTTCAGTGTAACGGGTGTTTTTATGCTGTGTATAAGCATGTAAGTGAAAAGACTATGAATAAAGCAAGAGAACCAGGCGAGGCTTTAAGAAAAACATCAGAAACTAACCACAAACATGAAAGGCACTGACTGAGGAACCAAGGACAGAAGGAAGGTGTGAGAGTCTGATAACTCCACCTGCTGGAAGAAAACTAAACTTTACCTTATCCATGGATAAATTCTGTCCTTAATTTGCAGTAGTTTTACCTGTTTCCTCACTATAATATTTAAGATGTGTGCGTAATTATTATTTTGATGCCATTAAAAAAAGATACTTGCACAGATGTCTCTATAAAGCACGCGAAACAGTCATCTCTTTCGCCTTTTAATTTCAATTCACATCTGTATAATTATCTACCTGGGTTTCTCGCAAACATCGCGGTAAACTTTGCAACTACTTGTGGCGAAAGGGGAAAAGAGATTAACCAGTTCTAAGACACGTAAGGTATTTTGACAGGTATCGGATTCGACCGTGCTTTACTCAGATCACCTGACAGTCCGCCGCAAACTCCTTGGTCACGTGTCTTCGTGCAAGTTTCAGGAAACCTTTTTTTTTCCTCCTCCTGAAAACAAAACCAACCATGTCCCGCCCCTTCTTCGTGCCGATTGGTTGCAACCAACAGTTACAGCGCTTTGATTGGTCAAACTGAAGACATGTCTGCGCACGTCAAAGGCGAGTAACACCCCTTTCTGTACCCTAGTTTATGTGTAATTGATATTGCCGTTAAGAAAAAGACGGTTGGAGTTTCATTATTTTGGGGCCGTAAAATGAAAGTTGTGAGGATCACAATGTCAGCCGCTAAGGTAAGTTTGTAAAACCTTAGCCAAACAACTGAGGTGACACGGCTTGCTTTTTGGCTAGGGTTCAACTTTGTAAACTTACTGCCAACGATCTCTCAAGGTGTCCACTGTCAGTTACTTATTTATACAGTACGCTAGTTCAAGTGTGTTATGCCTGATAACGCTTACCAAGAAGGATAATTAGACTAATGGTCGACGAATAAAACCTGTCGCTGACAGTCTGTCATGTTTGCTTAGTTTGTGCTATTTGTGGAGCTGTTCAAAACATACAGGCGGTCGGTTGGTTTGTCTCTGCATGCAACGGCATTGTCTTTATTAGTGCCACACATAAATAATTAACAGAGAGCTTCACCGTTCTCAGGTGAAAGGTCAGCCCACTGGCTCGACCTTAAGGCCAAATATGAAATATTTTATTCTTTGCGTTATTCGATAGTACACAAGCTGTCTTTGTGTCTTGTACTTCTGTAGTCCGGAAAAACAAAGAAACAGACAATATCAGATTAAGCATCTGTGGGGGGGGGGTTTAATTATAGAAGCCAAATTTGATCAACTGTGGAAAAAGATCCTTTTCAGTAGTGTGAAAATAATAGTTTTATCTGTAAAAGCTTCATATATATAGCTAAAGAAAAGTAGAAATCAAACCAAAACCTGGGAATCGCTTCCCTTTTTTTGTTCTGATTTGGCTTTAATGGTAAATTGATCATCCAAATACAATAGCTTGTTTACATGTGGTAAAGTTTCCCCTCTGCACATCTGATATATGGACAAACTTGAAAGATTGTTGGCTTTACATGTAAATCCATCCAGGTGTTAATACGTCTGACAAACCTTTTCTCTATTTGTCTGAGCTGAGCAGATCCTGCTCTCAAACTATTTTAATCACAGATATTTATAACAGTAAACACACATGAAATTGTTTTGTGAATTCTGAGGTTATAGTAAAAAAAATACACAAAGCAGCTGACTGTGCATTTTCAGTAAAATTATCTTAGAAGACAGTGATTATCTTTATGTGACATAACATTTTTCTCCCTTTTTTTCCCAGGATGGACTCTGAAACACCTCCAGACATCAGATAAACATATATAGAAACAGCTAGCACAGTGCAATCTAAGAGGATGCTGCTGTACGAATAAATATGTGGAGAATGGGTGGTGCTGGTGTTGGCAGAAATGTTAAAAACCTAGTCAAACGAGTTACTAGTGAGAAAGTGTAATCACACAGTTGACTCACAGATTGGTTTACTTTTGGTGTTGATTTTTTGTAAAGGTGTGACAGCAGAGTTAGTGAATAAAAATATTTGGCTCATGGAGTACAGTGAGAGAGTGCTGTGTGGGACTGGGGAGATGGAGCCGGATCCCAACATTGTGAGTGAAGAGGCAGGAAAGCTGTATTCAGAACTACAGGTAAGGATGATTCACTTTTAATCCCATTTCTGTAGTATTATTGTTATCAGGAGAGCAATATGCCATGTTGATCTGGATGAACATACTATTCACATGTGTTCACACATACCTGTTTTCTCACTCTTCTGCTTTACCCTATCGCAGACTGTTATTGAGACCCATGGAGAAAGTGTGGTGGAGTCTCTGGTCCCTATATTTGTGTGGGTACTGGAGGGGCTGGCCACCTGCAAAGCACAGTTGAGAGACAGGGAGGAAGAGGCTGAGAGGGAGAAAGCTGAAAGAGAGGAGCTGCTTGAGAGATATCATGCAGAGAAAGCACTGAGGAAAGAAACTCAAGAGGTGAGAAATGATACAGCATCAGTGTGCTGTGCCGTGGGCTTGTTAAGCAGGTTTTCACTGTTAAATTCTTCTTCTGTTTTTAAGAGGTATCTAGAGCTGGATGACCAAATTGAGCAGGAGAGGAGAGCTATGAGGGGCAGGGAGAAGGAGCGTGAACGGCGAGAGAGAGATCTAGAGAAGAAAGCAAGACAACAAGCTGATCAGTGTGAGTATTTACCAGCAACAGTAGTTTAGTTGTTATGGTTTTGACCCTGTAAGTCAGTCTCTGTTGGTAAAATATGTTTCTGGAAACACCACAAAGGAAAGGTACCACAAAGGAAATTTAAAGTATTTTACCTGGTGTTTATATATTTGTCTGTGGACAGACTGTTAACACTGATGCAACATGTTAATCGACATCAGGGTCAGCGTGATCCTCATGCATGATTTTCTCCAGGTCGTTTAGTTTTTTGGTTTCATTTCTGTATTTACTTTTGCGTTTATTCTGCCTTTCTTGTATACACAGAAAAGTTGAAATTACCTGACTAATAGTGTATAGCTCATCCTCATACCGCTAAAATAGTTCTGACAAATCATGCACCAGATTGTTTGGGTCCCTCATCCAGGGGTGGTGTTGATGCAGTTTGGATGTTCTTCCTGTGCCTGTGTGGATTCTCTTTGGATACTCTGGCTTCCTTCCGCAGTCCAAAGACATGTATGTTAGGTTAACTGGTGATTCTAAATTACCCACACAGTAGAACAGGCTTGTTCCATATCCCACGGGTATTTAGGCTCTGGGAAGTTTAAAGGCCATGTCCCTGAGACTTTTTTGTGTTTCTCAAGCCATTTCTGGGCAATTATTTTATGGAGTGGCAGAGGATTTGGTCCTGGAAGAGACAACACTATGCTAAGGGTGGCTGTGGCTGTCAAGGAACATGAATGTGAAGGAGTCAAGTTTCCCCATCAGAAGATAGTTTGCACCTCAAATGTCAGTGGTTTTAAAGTTGTGGCTTACTGGTGTGTATCAGGAATAGATGCCTAAGAACAGCTTCAGTCTTTGAAGTTTTAAGTGATACTAAATTAGATGTCTAGACTATATTCTGTTTTTTTTTTCCAATGGTAGCAAAAGCTACATGCGTTCTGCTTTCTTGTAGTGGTGGCCTTGGAGGAACAGAAGGCAAATGTCAGTAGAGAACTGAGCGCACTGAGAAATACTCACAACAAGGTCAGATATTTTTGTTTACACTCAATACATATGCTACCTAATCACTAAATTACCACTTTCTTATACAATAGTCATCAAGTTTCTTACATATAGCTAATGTTCTTTTTGTTTTGTTTTTTAGTTGACCCTCACATATCGGGAACTTTTGGAAAAGAGGAAGGAGTCTGAACGAGATTCTCCTTTAAGGTTCTTCTCGACACTGCTAAAACACGTTTCCTATTCTGCATTAAAATATCACACAAGAACGCTTTAAGTAGCAGCAGCTTTGTGTTGAATCACCCGTATGTTGTTGTCATGCACAAAATGTACAACTCTAACCCTGTTGTTATATTAAACCCGATCATATATGCTCCTAGCATTTCTGTCAGCAGTTTAGCAGTATCTGTTTAACTATGAAAGGGATGCAGAGAACAATGTATACCACATGTGGCTGAAAAAAAAAAGTTTTTTTGCTACTTAACTTTAACTTTTCACGTGCACTAGACAAGATACTAAAAAGTTTTCCTTTTATTGTATTTAAATGTGATTTTTGTAATAGGGTTTAGCTCATTAGCCAGAAAACTATGATTTCATATTTAACTTTTTTGGGAATGTACTAGTTATTTGGTTTTTTTTTCTTTTTGCATTGTTAACAAGTTGCAGGTTGTATTTTAGAAAAAACAAAAACATGATGAAAAATGTAAACATAAACTGATTTGTTGCATTTAGGAATTACACTCGTTCCAGGAATGCTGACTTTCCATCATATCAGGTCTTGCCAGAATACAGTGTTAATGTAAAGGTAAATGGATTTGCACCTAAAACAACCTTCTTTCCCAAAATTTCAGTTCTAGATTTGGTTTATGTGTCCTGTCTTTTGTTTTGTTTGTTTGTTTGTTTTCCCACAGATGACTAAAAGACCACATTCAAACTCTGGCCCCCCCTGTTTGGAAGATCTCCTGGCCAGGAATGAAAAAGAAATCAACGATGCTTCAAAGCCTACCACAAATAGGTTTGTCACTGACATCATAAACTCCACTCCTGAGCTGGCACAGTTTAATGGCTGCGTAAATGCAAGGTACTAATCTGAAACCATAAACTCATTTGTTTCAGTCTGATATTTATTAACTAAGCCAATGTTTACTTGAACTTATCTGCTCTCACATGTTGTATCAACCATCCCCATGTTTTCAGCACCCCAGTTAAACCTAACACTGAGGAGCCTTTAAACAATGGGCCAGAGACCAGCTTGGAAAAGGAGATGAATGCGGTGGGGGAGAGCAAAACAGAAGAAGTGGAAAGAGGAGAGATGGACAAAAAGGATGAGGAAGAGGAGGTAGAGGACGAGGATAGTATAGAGTGGGAGCTCCGCAACACTGACTCTGTATTCTCTGAACTGTCTGAGCTGAGTCGGGATTATGTGGAGAGTGTAGACCGAGGGGCCAGCGTCAGAGGTAAATGCAAGCTTATTGACTTTTTTTTCCTTTTTTTTTTCTTGCAAATATGATCTTAATCTGATGAAAAGCTCCAAAAAGCCAGGTTGCTCAGGAATGCCCAGGTATCATCCTGTGGATTTTTAACACACAAATATCACAAACGTAAAACCTGTGCTGCTGCTGCTTTGCAACACAAAGTAAGTGATCACAGACAATAAAAAGTGACAGAAATTAGTTTCTAAACAGACTCTGGGGGGAGACTATTTATACCCTACTTCAAGTACATGTTTCACAAAGCTTTACTTCCCCTTTTCTTGTTCTGCGTCATCTCATGTCTTAATTTCTTCTTGGATATGAATGCAGGTGAGATTGTCATTTGGGTTTAGAAAGTCGTTCCTTTCAGTTTCTTTCTGTTTCTATGTGCATTTATGCATATTAATTCTTTTTTGTGTTTAGGCAGTGTAGACCAGTCTGAGGAGATTCTTTCTCAGTATGAGGAACTGAAAGTCACCCAGTGAGTCCTCGATTTGTTTTCACTGACCTTGTTCTGACTAGTCCATTGTGATTTCTTGAGTACATGGAGGGGAGGGGGGTTCCAAACACTTAGACTTCTTGCTTCCCTAAATACCAGCAGAAAGAATTATATTAACTAATTGCATTAACAATAGAATTTTTGTTCATAATTCTGAATTATTCATATGTATTTCTTTTTCTCAGTGAATTAGTTGAAAGTGCTCGTAAGGCTTTGATATCTCGGGTAGTGGAGCTGACAGATGAACGTTCAGCTCTTAAACTGGAAGTGGACACTCTTCAGGAAACAGTATCCCGATTAGAGGGACGAGTGAAGGAGAAGGAGGAGGAAACTAAGAGGTGATGAGGCTCATTCTCTTGTTTAATAAATGATCTATTTATTTTTGTTTAGATATAGACAGCTGTGACAAGACATTTGTCCACTATGTCTATTATTTTTTGCAGACTTCGGAAAGAACTGGAAGCTTGCCAATCTGAGGATCCTGATGTAAGTGGTGATCTACTGTAGTGCAGCAGCTTCATTCCCTTAGTAACTACTCGTTGTAAATTTTGATGGATGAAACTTGCTACATTTAATCAAATTAATTTTCCCTTTCAGACATCTCAGTCAGCATCCACACGTCACTTTTCTCGTTCTGAAATGGCTCGTGTCGTCATGGAGAAGAATCACTATAAGCAACGGCTGTTTGAGCTGCAGGAGGCAATTAGACACAGTCAGACACTCAAGTAATTTTGGTGCCTTTCGTGAAGATTTAAAGAATTTTATATTTGATGTACAGTACCAGTCAAAAGTTTGGAAACACTCAGAGTGGGTCAAAACTTTTGACTGGTACTGTACATTCCACGAGAGAATCTGCAGTGTGATCAAAACAACCTGCGTAACACCAGTGATTCAAATCTCTGCTTTCAACCTCATCTAGTACTTTTTTGTATTTTTGTAGAGCAACAAAGGAGGAGAAGTTTTCAGAGGAAAGAAGGTCAAGTGTTTGGAGAAAGTAAGTCTTTTTCTAATCTTTCTTTAAAAACTGAATATTTGGTACATTACACACCCATCCTCCTGACACTTGATGACAATGAACCTTCTATAACACACACGGAGGTGGGTGGTCCAACCATGCTGCACAGAGCTTACAGCTTCCCTGTAACAGCAAAACATTGTAATTATAGCAAGAGTACTTCAAATCCAGCTCATATCGAAACAGTGAATTATTCGAACAATATCATGCATAACATTTTTTAAAAACTGACATTTTTATTTTGTAAATTGGTGTGTTTAATAAAAGTGTCTTGACTAGCTTTTGATGCAGCAGCCTGTAGCCAAGAGACAGATTAAAATATGAATTAAAAACAACGGAAAAGTTATTGTCTTCATTACAGCTCAAAATACCTGTTTAAAAACTGTCTCCATTTCAGGGTGCTCTTGTGTAGAAAGCGAAAAGCAGGAGATGAGAACACTTATGTGAAAGTGAAAAAGCTGCTAAGATTGAGGAACCCTCCTAAGTGTAAACAGTGTCAGTTAAAATGGCCAAATGTTTTGGAGTCATGGAGTTATTAAAGACACGGTGGACAAAATAGAAAGATTGAAGGAATGTGAATTTGTTAATGGTTAAAGTACTCATAATTGTTCTATTTTTTTAATTTAATTTTTTCTTCAATTAAAGATTCAATCGCTTCTTTGGCCGGTCCAAGGAACCATTAGTTTCACCTCCTACTTCCATATTAGCTCTGCGATCTTCCCCATCACTTACTCACGCTCCTCTGGGATCTCCACAACCGCCAGCTGTCATTCGAACTCAGGCTGAGTAAGCAACTGTTTTTTAATATGTTACTTAATATGTTAAAGTGAGAAAAATTGAGATTTATCTGAAGTTCACTGTCATTCTCGGCTTAAGTCTGTAAACGCCTGCTTGCTCCCATACACTCGTTCTTGTTTCCATGCCCCACCCTTCCTCTCCTTTCTTCTCTGTCGCCCTCTGTCAAGGGTATCAGGGGGCTCTGCAGGCTGCATGATCCTCAGTGAGGTCTTCCCCAAACTACAGCCTCTGGCATAGCTGATTACCTCATTGTTAATAAACATTTTTCATTCACATTTGGGGTTGAGGTACTTGCTAGTGAAAGTAAAAAATAAATAAAAAGAAAAACTCAATCAGAAATGAAAAAGCTGAGCAAGATGGCCTAAAAATATCCCAGAACTTGAACTGATCAGCAACAAACTATGGATGAAAATCAAAAATAGACACTTTCTATTTAATAATAGACACCAGTGTACTAACAGTGATGGTAAAGGCTCTGTTTCCTACAGTGGCTGTATTTATTTCATTTGTAAAAAAACAAAAATGTATTCAATGTGATGCATTTTCTCTAGGTCTGCTTCTCCTGCTGCTCTTTCACCACGTGCAAGGAAGAGGGAACTCTACAGAGAAGTTCGCTCCCAGATTTGGGGAACTCTGGGAAAGCGGCAGATACATGGCTGGAGCATGCCACTAGCAAACACACAGGTAGCAGTGCTGCATTTATATAAATAGTGAAATTTATAGGGAATAAATAGGAAAATGGAAAAAAATGGAATAAAAGCTTGCTGTTATTTGTGTCTTTGATGCCCATATTGTTAGTCACCAATTTAATTACTTTAATTACAATTTAATTACTATACCAATAAAAGAAAGTCTCTATCATCCCACAATTAATATCGCACAATATGCATTTTATAATAGTCCAGGTTGATATACAAACAATATCCTGGTAATTTAATGTTACTATTGTAGGACTCTAGTGAACCAGTACCAGAGCCTAAAGATGTGCCCGTTCTAGTGAAGCTCAGACTTTTGGATCACAAAGACTCCACTGCCAAGGTAAATGTCACTTAAAGGTGCCTACTATGCTTTGCCTTATTTTCTGTAATGTATACAGTACTGTGTAAAAGTCTTGAGCCACCCATCAGTTCCTTATATTTTGCTTCCAAGGAGCAAGACTTTCTTGTAATTTTTTTTAAAGTGCTCCTGAGCAATAGCTCTCCAGGTTTATGGGGGACTCTTCCAACTTTTTTCTTTGAGCATTGGGTGCTTTTCCACTTATTTTCAGTCCAGTCCTTGTACCTGACCAAGTAGTTTTCACCAGCAAGATGACCTATTCACCAAAAACTTAGCACATTTCAGCATGGTGTGCAGTGTGTCCTTAAACAGTGAACAATATCTGACAGTCATGTCCTTAAGAAATAGGAAAGATCTGGACCTGACTTGGGAGATGCATCTGGACCTTCAATTTGATCCATCTACTGTTCACTGAACCCTCATCAGAAATGGTTTCAATCGAAGGGTGGCTGTCATTCTTAAGTAGTGATGAATCCAAATTTGAAATTTTTGGTTCAAATTGTCATCAATATGTGCAGAGGAGGTCAGGAGAGAGGTACAACAGTGAGTATCTACAGCCATCTGTAAAACATAGTGGTTGCTCTGTCATGGTTTGGGGCTGTTGGAGATCTTGTTAGAATAGATGGAATTATGAACACGGGAAAGTATCATCAGATTTTGATCAATCATGCAGTACCACCTGGAAAGTGTCTGATTTGCAGCAATTTTTCAGCAATGACACTGATCCCAAACACACACTGTCAGTCATGGATTGGCTTCCCCAGAGCCCTGACCTTAACATTATTGAAGCAGCATGGGGATCATCATGATGGAGATTGGAACAAAAGGCAGCCAAGATCTAAAGAAAAGCTTTGAATGGCCTTCAAGAAGGCTGGAGAACTATTCCTGAAGACTACTGAAAGAAATAACAAGAAAGCTGTCTGTCTTCATGTTGAAGAACAAAGGTGGTCATACCAAATCTTGACTTTCCAGCTTTTGAGAATTACAGACTTTGTTTTTGTTTTATATACTGTAGCACTGGGCTGCATGGTGGTGTGGTGGTTAGCATTGTTGCCTCACAGCTAGCAGGTCTGGGTTCAAATCCACCTTGGCCTGTGCCTTTCTGTGTGGAGTTCGCAAGTTCTTCCCCGTGTTTGTGTGGGTTTCCTGCCACTGCCAGTTGGGTTTGATTAATTGATGATTCAAAGTTCAAAATCTGCTATTCCTTTAATGGCCTCAAGTGGCCAAAAAACGGACTCTCATAGACTCCCATGTTTAAATTCAAAACTTCAGCCTTGTAAATAACGCTTTTACAGTCCCAATTAATTTTGGTCTATATGGCTAACCAGTGATAGTTAACACTGTTGCCTCACAGCTAGAAGATCTGGGTTCGAATTCACCTTGGCTTTTCCGTGTGGAGTTTGCATGTTCTCCCCGTGTTTACATGGGTTGTCTGCGGGTACTCCGGTTTCCTCCCACAGTCCAAAGACATGCAGTTGGTGGAGTTAGGTTAATTGGTGATTCTAAATTTCCCAAAGGTGTGAATGTGAGAGTGAACAGTTGTCTTTCTGTGTTAGCCCTTTGAGAGGCTGGTGACCTGTACAGGGTGTACCCTGCCTCTTTCCCTATTACAGCTCGGATAGACTCCAGTCCCCCCGCGACCCTGAACAGGATAAGCGGAAGAGAATGGATGGATACTGTACCATGTGTGTTTGCATATGTTTCAGTAAATGGCTGCAAATGGCTTAGCAATATATAAATGACTCAAGTCTTTTGCACAGCACTGTATATTGTAAAAGATATCTAGATTTTTTTTTTTTTAACCTTAAGTAATGCAAAGCTACTCCAGTAGAGTCCAAGAAAAATATGGAGCTTAATAGGTTCAGTGTAAGTTCATTACATCAGCTCTGTAATAGTTTGACATGGCTCCTCACTTATTCTGTTTTCTTCAGCTCAAGTGTGCAGTTGCAGTCCCACCTGAGATCTCTGGCGAGGCCACAGTAAGTTTGTCATTATCTTAGTTAAATAGCATTATGATTACCCGACCATCAGTAACATTTGTTGAGGCAGAAGTTGGTTCATGCCATTCATCTTTCCAAACTTCATATTCATCCCTCTTCTGCCAGTGTTCTGTGTGGGTAGTTTCTGGCCCTGCCTCCTGCAGCGATATTACAGTGATTGATCCAGCACGCTCCAACACAGTACTGGATCAGTTCAGCCTCCCTCCCACAGCTCCTGCCCTCTGCATCTGTGCTGTGCCTCCCATAGGTCAGTGCTGGTACAATGGTCTGCAGCAGCTGCCCACAGATGACTTGTCTAGTGGATTCTGTGCTTGTGTTATCCCCTGATACCGTGCTGCTTTACTGGAAACTCTTGGAAATCAACACTGCTTACTCAGCTTTTCCTGTGACACAGCCTTTCTGTCTTTTTATTTAAGGTAACACTACAGGAACTGTGTGGATTGGAACTCAGGAAGGAAGGTAGTGCCAGCTGAATAAGCAGTTTAGTTTCAGTAAATATCATCTAAGGAATTTAGAGACTTTTTGTCCATCAGTCTCTTACAGACTCCCTCATCTTCTGCTGTCTCCTTTCTCCCATTGTCCTTCTCTCACAGTATACTGGTCCACTCGGCCTCTGCTGGCAGAAGGCTCTGTCTGCGGTCTGTATGCCTCTCAGAGAGTGTTCATTCACTCACGTGAGTTCTGTCAGATTGCATTTGCATATTAGTTGTAACATGAGACTGAGTTATCTTCAAGTGTGTAAGCAGAAATTAAAATGATCTACTTTGTGTTGACTTGCTCTCACAGGTATTCACAGAGTCGGGTCATTGCTGGTTTAGCTGATGGGACTTTGGCATTTTTCTCAAACAGTACAGGTAATGGTTTTCTGTTTCACCGTTGCATCCAACTATCTTGGCTAATTAATTTTTTTTCATTTTGCTTGATTCACATAACTGAGTGACATAAATAAAGAAGTAATAAGTGGCGTGATCAACAGATGGCTGGAATCTGCAGTCACACTCTTTGATACCTCTTGGATCAAACCCCGTGCAGCCCATTCGCTGTTGCCTTGCAAAAGGTGGTCGCTTGTGGGTGGGATACTGGAACAAAGTCTATGTGGTAGACATTGAAAGCAAGAAGGTGGAGGTACGAAGTAGAGGACACACTAACTACTATTGATTATTGTGTCTCATGATTACCATGTCTTTAGCTCACACTCATTATTCCTTATCCTACGTTACAGCAAACATTCTCAGTCTCTGAGCGCAGTGAGCAGCAGGTTCGTTTCCTGTGTGCTGGTGGAAGTGGTGTTTGGACATCCTGCCGACTGGATCCAATTCTCAGGCTGTTTGATTGGTCCACAGGACGCCCACTACAGGAAGTTGATTTTGCAGCTTTGGTCACTAAAACATTAGGTATTCAGACTGTGTTTTTTGTTTGTTTGGCTTTTTTTATTACAAATCTGTTTCATATGTAAACAGCACAGTTACCGGTATGTATGATTTAGCCCGCAAGAGCTCACACCCATTTCTCCTTAAAGGAAAATTTATTCAGAATTTTAAAAATCTGCTTAATTTAAAATGTATTGAATAAAATTTTCAGAACATGTGAAACGGTGACACCCGTGTCACAGCGGGCTACTGTTACTGAGCAGCTGCTCTGTTTTCTAAGCATAAACAAGGCACCTCTTTCAAGGGAGGAACCACAACAGAAAGCTTAGCAAAAAAACAATTTTAAATTGTGTCTTTAAGCATTTTGTTCCCAGCAGTCTGTTGCATAAACACAATTTTTTTCCATGTCTTTCACTGAATCTACAAAAAATGCCAAAGATAACACAGTTTGACAGGTATAAAATTGTATTTTTGCACCAACAAGGTGATTCTAAAAGAAATATTAGCCCAAAACTTGACATCTCTCTGCATGGTGTGCAGTGTGTCCTTAAACAATTTGAGGAAACTGGACATGTGGAGGACAGAAGAAGAAGTGGCCCAAGAAAACTATCTACAGCAGATGAACTTAAAGCAACAGGAAAAAAATCCAGCAAAGACCTGACACGGGACCTGAGAGATGCATCTAGACCTTTAGTTGATCCATCTACTGTTCACTGAAGCTTCATTAGAAATGGTCTGAGTGGAAGGGTGGCTGTCAAGGAACAATTCTTAAGGAAGGGAAACAAGGAGAAAAGGCTGAAGTATACTAAATTACACAAGAACTGGACTGAAAATAAGTGGCAACAGGTCTAATGGTATGATAAATCCAAATTTGAAATTTTTGGTTCAAATTATTGTCATTATGTATGGAGGTGGTTAGGAGAGAAATACAACAGTGAGATCTTGTCAAAATTCATTAAATTATGAACACTTAAAAATACCATCGAAGTGGTTCACCATGCAAGACCATCTGGAAAGTGTCTGATAACTTCATTTTTCAGAAATGACAATGATCCCAAACACACCGACAATGTTTCCAAAACACACAATGGAACACTTTCAGTCATGGACTGGTTTCCTCAGAGCCTGGACCTCAACATTACTGAAACAGTGTGGAAACATCTTGACAGAGAACAGAACAAAAGACAGCCAACATCCAAAGAAGAGCTTTGAATGTCCTTCAAGAGGCTTGGAGAACTGTTCCTGAAGACTAAGAGAGTTCAGGCTGTGTTAATGAATAAAGGTGGTCATACCAAAATATTGACTTTTTAGAATCTTAAACTCATTTTTAACCATGAATAATGCAAAGTTACTCAAGACTTTTGGGCAGTACTTGACTGGTACTGTACCTTATGTTTTGTGACCAACCACTTTAATTTCAAGCTCACAGCCTTGCTAACCCATTTTTCTCTCTCTCCACAGGCCAGCCCTTCCTGACACTCTCACCTCTCCAGATCTCCTCTCTCGCTGTTATCTGTGGCCGTTTGTGGGTAGGCACAGGAGGTGGTGCCATTTTCTCCATCCCCTTGTCCATAAGTATGTTTTTATTTAGCTTATTAATGCCTGGAACTGACATTCCTTTTGTCATAAATGCGCTCCATCTAGTATTAACCACATTATTAATTCTCTGCAGCTTCAGAGGATGTTTCCATCCCTTATTGCTCCACCACATCAGCCCAGCTGTGCTACCATGGACATAGGCAAACTGTCAGATTCATCATTGCTGCACCTGGTAAAGACCTAGAGAGCCATTACACTTAACTATCTTCAGATTCCACTTGGATGTTATTTTTGTGTTTGAGTGACCACAAAAAAATGTCTTTGCCTCAAAGGTTGTTTGATCACCTCTCCTGGCAGCAGCCATGTCACTACTGCTCAGATTATCCTCAGTGGAGGAGAGGGCTACATCAACTTCCGAATTGGTGAGCTGAAGACAAATAAAACTGTATTTTAAGTCTGTCTCATGTATTGAATCATCTCCTGCACTACTTAGTCTATTTAATGCCTAACAAAGTCATCTTTGTTTGCAGGAGATGATGCAAGCGATGACTCAGAAGAGGTGTCCCAAGCCACACCACAGCGATCTGAACGTAGTCACATGATCATCTGGCAGACTCCCACACCACCTGTGCCCAACCCTGCACTCTGAGCTTATTCATATCACACACCCTTGTCCTTCAACGCAGGGCTGGTGCCCAATCTAAAAACAGTGCCCAAAGTTGGAACTACTGATGTCAGCAGATGTGGGCGAGGGGCTAATGCAAGAAATTCTTCTGACTAAATTATCCCAACTTCTGCCAGCAACACCATGTAGTAACCTCTCGAAATTTTGGCGGCTTGCTGCTCCCTCAGTATCAGCACTGCGTTAGTGGAAAGGAGGTAACTGTCATCTCACATATGATGAAGATGGAGCAGACATATACTTTACAGAAGCACTATGCAAGAAAGGATTGAAACGGGTCTTTCATTGAACTGAATGAACCAACATCTTAGTGTGGTAGCAGTAAACTACCATTAAAAGATATAAGTATGAATATTTCATACTTATTTACCTCATATATGTTGTCCATATCTTTTGACTGGCTTATCCTGATCCATGGTGACACCTTCCTGTGTGCCTTCATCTCATTTTATGTCACCTCTGTATAACTGGTCAGTAATTCAACTGCCTGGTGGTTAATGGATCATTTTTACCTT
Organism: Pterophyllum scalare; assembly: GCA_024447675.2. Classification (NCBI taxonomy): domain Eukaryota; kingdom Metazoa; phylum Chordata; class Actinopteri; order Cichliformes; family Cichlidae; genus Pterophyllum; species Pterophyllum scalare. The sequence goes on along the minus strand of JAMQGT020003553.1, from coordinate 16,594 downwards.
TACCCTAAAAATCTATGCAGTATTGCTGACTGTCAGCTGAGTAATGCATTAGGTTTGCTTGGTAGAAAAAATGTAGAGCACCTTTTGATTGAAAACATTTAAGCTAGTAATGTGGCTTCTCTTGTAGCTGCTGTGTACATACATTGTTAATTTTGAACTGGAGACTGGGGTTTTGGTCTCACGTCATAAAGACAGACACTTTACTGTCTTGTAATGCTGTATCTGTATATTTCTGGTATTTCTGCCATGAGTATTAACTCAGTTTCTTGCCCTCCCACATGCATGTGGCATTATTACAAATCCATTATAAATGTGTATGGAAAATGTGTCTGATATCCCCTCTGTTAAATGAACAACTTCAGTAGCTGTCGTTAAATATTATTTATTTTCTCAATCAGTTATTTGCCTGACATCTTCCTTCGGATGTCATGCGATGCTCCTAATTTTGTTTACGTTTGAATTTCTGTTTCTTTTGTAAAATAAGGGAGGGAAATTCTTTCAAGAGTCTTATGCAGTATTTATATGCAGTTAAAAGTTTGTGTACACATCCTTATGTCATAGCAGCTCCTTATTCTTCTTGAAAAGACTGTTTTGACTACACCCTGTGCAAATATGATGATTGTCATTAAAATGCCTTCAGTTGTTAAAGTAGAGTCTTTTGCTCCTTAGTGGTGCTGCCATAATTTGTTCCAGCAATGCGACACAAATAGTTCAGTAAATGAATGAATAATTTTCAATTATAAGTGGGAGACAATGCTGCATAGTCATCTCTTTAACATCTGTATAGTATTCCTTTTGTATTAGGTAGAGAATAAACAGGTTATCCTAGTTTTGCTTATAAAAAAACCTAAAAAACATATGGCACAACAGGTCTTTTTCATGTGAATGAGGTGGTGTTAGCAACACCACCTCATTCACTTGATCTCTTGTAAAGCGAACAACAAATGGTAATGACAAAGAGTTGCCTCGGGCAATTTGGCTTCTCCTTAAATAAAGACAACCCAAGTCAGTCAGTCTTTGGTGTCTTGGGGCTCCTCTTCCTATGATGGGCTGCTATGAGTCCTGGTTAGCCGTATCCTGCGACTCAGGCTGCGGGCAAGTTTGTCCACAGCACCACCCACAACTCCACCCAGCTCTGTTTTGGAGGTCAGACCCTCAATGTTGCCACTGTACCACATGACCCAGCCTGCTAGGGAAAATAGCACCAGCAGAGCTCCTGTGTACACCAGCAGATCCCCAAAGTCTTGGCCTTGGATCTCTAGTGGGACAAAGACCCCCAGCAGCAGGGATAACACACCCAGCAGGTCCATCAGCACAGCAAACACCAGAGCAAGCTTACAGTGGGACAAGCCATCATACTTCTGTGCCATTACTGCACTGAAAAACAGAGGGAGGAGAGCTTTAACATCCTTTAACATGTCAGTTCTTTTTAGCTTATGAGTTTTGACTGTATTAAAAAAGTTAGATTTACTAGATATAAAATATTTAAACTATGACATTTACAGCTTATCAACTAAGTAGGTTCCTGATTTTCATCTCTTTCTACCTAAAGAATAGATAGATAGATAGATAGATCAATAGATAGATAGATGGAAGCAATGCTGATTTTGTTTTCTAACACTGTTTACACCGGCCATGCTTGTGTAAGTGCCACACCTGGAGAAGCATGTTTGATGCCTTTTATAAGCATTATATAGTTTACATGAGCTAAAACTACATTTTATGAGACCAAACAAACTAAAAAGGAAAAAAGAAAACACTTACCCCTTCCTTACGTTGTTAACGTCTTCAAATTAAAAGTTTCTAATGGAACTGCGCTTCTTTTTGTCCTTCCGCATGCAGTCTGTCAGAAGCCACCAGTCAACAAAACTGAAACCTGACACCTGGTCACCAGTTCTACCTGTCCTGCAGTTTTTCCACAGCAGAAAAAAACAGTAAAGTGTGTCGGAACACTTGAGTGGAAAAATTTTGTTTATTTTTATTTAAGATTTTGTCAAGATACATGAGTTTAAAAGTAAGAATTGCAGATAATATGTTTACTACATATAAACGTTGTTTTATGTAAATATACCTAAGTGTTTGTATTTACATATATATTTAAATACATACGTGTATATATATTTTTAAATAGTATTAAATGTCGTCATTAAAAAAAATAAACGTCTTTTATCGTCAGTATCTGCAGCGAACGGTCATCCGGAAATGACGTAAGAGTGTTGGGGAAAAAATAAAAGCGATAATTGTTATTGTTAGCTTGTTAGCTAGCCGACGAACTGGTGAAATGGAGATATGACGGAGTTATAACGTCTTATTACATGTGCAGGACTAAGTTATTACAAACATAAAGTGGTATGTACCAGTTTCTGCAGATTATTTTAGGAGCTCGGAGATTATAATGATGTGAGAGTGAAGGCATTAAACTACTGAGTGTGCAGAAAGAAAGGGATTGTAATTTTATATTGTAGCTAATTTGTTTTTTGCTAATATTACATGAGGCTAACATAGAGCTTCCTTGCGAGCGCCGTAGCAGGCCGCTACAAACTTATATTTGAGTAATACAACCAGTTTAACTATTTCAGTTTATATTTGCATAGCCGAGAGCTGTGTAATAAAATTAGCTGTGGTGTGTTGGCTCTGCGGTTGCATAAAGCACAACAGCTCCAACGTTGAAAAAGGTTACCGGTGAGCTTTCGCTCTTCAGAAACATTTGAGCATCACCACTATGTAACAAAGTCGCTAAAGTTGCGACATCTTTTAAATTGTGCACTAATCAAAGATTTGTCTGTGGTATGAGATGGAGGACGGAAACAGGACTGATGCTGCGTCCACATCCAAGAGCCACGCAGGCTCACTCCACCTGCAGAGTAAGATTTCGAAGTGTTCCCAGCCCATATAATTGTCCTCCCTTTGGGTAAAGGTGATAATTAATTACTGTTGTCTTTCCTCAGCGCCAAAAAATGAAGATGCCTATGAAATTTCCATCCCCTATGAGGAGAGCAACTTTGAGCAGCAGGGATTTTTCAACCAGAGTGATCAGAATTTTGATGGTGAATGTCAGGATCAATACTGTAAATCAAGTGTACAATAACTTGGTGTATATGCACAGTCTCTTGATGTGCAGTATTAGTTATTTGCCAAACTATCCCATTGGTACTCTTCAGAGTCACCCTCATCAGCTGGTCCATCTCCAGTCAACAATTCCTACATGGTGATCACCAACCTGCGGACCCAGCTGCAGATCTCTTTGGAGAAAAACTCTTGGCTTCAGAAAAGAATTGAGGACTTGGAAGAGGAAAGGGACTTCCTCCGTTGCCAGCTGGACCGGTTCATCTTTTCCACAAAGAGCCAGGGACAGGAGCAGAGTCAGAGCCAGTACAGTAATGGTGAGAACAGGGGACAGATGAGTTGATATCACATCTAACAGTTTGACCATGGTTAATCCATGGGTAGGGGGGATGGCGTCTGTTCTAGGTGTAACTGGGGGAGAGGCCAGGTTACATTAATGTTACTTAATTAATGAGAAAATGATTTTTTAAGCAAGTCTTTTAGAATGGAAAATAAATTCTCATCTTGCTATTTGCCTCTCTATAGGATATGAATCAAGACGATTTAACTGGAGGGCAAGACGAGAGGAAGATCGTCCTGCTGGTAAAAATTTAAAAAGTCATAAATAGACATGGTAAATGGACTGGTTATTATATAGTGATTTTCTACTCTACATGAGGATGCAAAGCGGTTTATACAGCATATCTCATTCACCAACATTCATACAAGCACTTTCTATCTAACAGTCACACACACAACCACACTCCAAAGAATACATTGGGAGCAACTCAGGGTTCATCATCTTACAGACTGGAGCAGCCAGGATTCAAACCACCAACCTTCTCACTAGTAGATGACCTGCTCCTGAGCCACCCCAGACCTACCTGCACAGCCATTTTATGTTGTAATGTGCTTCATATATTTGATCTTAGTTTGCAGATTCTCATATTTTCTTCTCTTTGTAGAACAACAGAAGACCGACTCTCAGCATTTTCCATCACGCCACTTCATGCAGCGAAGGCCTGGTCCTCCAACCATGGTGCCTTCAAAAACCCACGTGTCTAGTTCATTGACCAATCAGCTTGCATCCATGAATGCTCTGTTCAACTCCACACAATCCCAGGCCATTTTGCAAGGCCATAACCATAGTACTTCCAGTACCACAGCCAGTGGCAGCAGTGGCAACAGTAGCAGTGCTACAAGGTCGACCATGAATGAAATGAGTGGGCATAGCAACGTAGGCCCAGGTAATACACTTGACACAGCATAAAGCTATGCATCACCATAATACATTGAATGCAGTCAGTGTTTTATACATGTTAGCTTTTAACCATTGAGTTTAGTTGAGTAGAATATTTTTGTCTTGTTAGATTCCCTCTCACTACTGGGCGAATCAGATGAGTATCTTGAGCAGGATGGCTACATTGAGGAGGAGGAGGAGATGATATCAGGGGAAGATGTGATGTCAGATACCATTAATAGCAACAGACACCAGTTAAAAAGAAGGCGGGTCTTCCGAGCTCCAAGAGAACGGCAAAGAGGTGACTGTATTGAAAAGATGCCTTAAACTGGGTGCCTTATACTTGCCTTCTTTCTAATGACCAGCAGGGGCAACGCCTCTGGCTGCAAAACTTCTCAATTAGAGCATTAGCTATTGATTACTTTAGTCATCGTGTATTCTATTAATTTTTCTTATTTGATTGTTCGATTAATTGAGTAATCGGATAAGAAAGCAATAACAAACATTGAAAAGAGAAGAACATCTTTTAAAATCAACTGCTCATTGGTTTCCATTTTAGAAATTGCAATGTTTTTAATAGTTTAACTGCATACAACATCTGTCAAAAAAACTAAACCCTTTCAGTGCATTTGCACACTATATTAAAATCCTATTTTTAAAGAAAACATTTCCTTAAATGTAAAAATAAATAATCAGAAGTACAATAATGCAAAATACAATAAGGAATGCATACAACCTAAACTAAAGCATTAAATAAAGTAGCCTTTGTTCCGTTATCTTGAAAGGCTTTCGTACATCAGTAGAGTTCTGACAGTGTTGTATCTCCTGGATGAGGTAGATTTGGTGTGTGTGCTCATGTGTATGTGTTTTTGTGCACGGGTGTGTCTGCGTGTTTAAGTGTGCTAGTAAATGAGTGAGTATGTGTAGTTGTAAGCCTTTAAAGGAGCATGTGGTGGCTGCAATGAAGAAAAGCGAGCATATCAACATTCTCAGAACTGAGATTTGCCCTTTACTTTGATGCAACGTTTCCTGCTGCAGAAAACAGAAATGTAGATGTTAATAATTAATGTTAATAATATAATAATAATAATATAATAATTTAGTATCCAACCCAACAGACCAAGGTCAGTGGCTCAGCGTTTTAATGGTTTTTACTGGTCTATGAAAACAAGCTTTAATTTTTATATTTTTAAAATATTATTGCAGTTTAACATAATATTTTATTTTTTTATTTTATATTAATCTATCTCTGCAAAATAATATTACAATAGCCTTGAAATGAATATGGTCTCATACACCCCCATGCCCCATTTAGATTCACCTCTGCTTGTTGCAGGTATTACTGTATCAGACTAAGTAACACACACAGTGCATCTCGCACATAAAGCTTAAATGATGCTTACACAGGTTACGTACATAGGCTTAAGTTAAAAGCCCATCTGCATATTCTATTTTAACTGCTGTAGCTTTAGTGCAGATTTTTTGCTGTGTAAAACAAATGGACGTGGATGGGAGCAGCTACAAAGTTCACTTCATGCTGGAGCTTGTTGATCAGGTGGTTTGATGAAGGACTCCCTCCAGCTGTTTCCCAGTAAAGGTTTTAATGGTGATTACAGGAACAAGCGCTGCTAATTTGGATGCTCATTTGTGACATCTGGCTTTAAAAAATTAAGGGTGTGAAAGCAAAAAATCCTTAAGTTGATGCTTAAAAACAGCTTACACAAATCACTGTGTGACATCATGATGGCTTAATCGATCTTTTATATACTGTGGTCATGACTGTAGACAATGCTCATGAGATTGCTATAGCTGACTCACCTGTGTATATTTCTCCTTCAGTGAAAGATGCTGCTGGAGTGCTTTTCCGCTACAAGAAGATTCTACTTACATACCAGCGACTCAAAAATATGTCCAAAGCCTTCCAGATTCATGGCGTTGACCGCAACACAGTGGCCTCTACCACACCCATTGCTGAGCTGCTACTAGTGGCTCCAGAGAAGGTGGCAGAAGTGGGGGAGTTTGACCCATCCAAGGAGAAGCTGTTGGATTATGCCCGGCGCTGCTACACTGCCCTGGATGAAGAGACACTTAACAGAGTCCAAGCCCTGAAGAAGAATAACCTGCTTCTGCCCATCTCCTACAGGTTCAGGCACTAAGGGAGGAAAGAAAGAATAATAGGAGATGTCTCTAGACAACAATGATGTGAGTAGTTAGGCGAGAAAAAGAAAGGCAGTTGGGTTCTGCTGCAGCAGGCCAGTTCACCCCCAAGGAACAGAGATGTTGAGATTATTTTATTATTTATTATTATTTTACTATCTCAGCAATCTGGATATGGCCATGTAAACTGTGACTGATATACTCTTTATCTCAGACAAAGCCTTCACATCTTATTTTTTACAAGCATCCGCACAGTGCAGGTCAGGCTCTTCACCAAATCTTTACTCCAGTGGGTATTAAGGATGTGGGAGTGCCTGCTGCAGACAGAAAGGAAAAAAACACACTTCTGTTGTTGAGCGCAGGATGACATGTCTGGGTGATCCAGATTTGGTGAACAACAATGTGTCTTTACTGAAATTATAGAGGACACTATTTTTTCCAGTACTTAACTGAGTGTCTGCAGCTTATCTCATTTAAGTGCCAGCCTTTATCTCGCAGAGATGCACTGTTGTTTCCTCTTCTGTTCACAAAATCTGAATCAGCCAGAGGTCAGGAGTTCAGTGTTTTACTGTCGAGATCATTTTTTTAGTGACATCTTAAATCTCTTTATAGCATAGTAAGTTGTATCAATTTATTTGTAGGCAATTTTTTTGACACAATTTTAAACATATGGTAGCCTTCAGTCACAGTGTCCATTTAAAAATTCTGCTTCACTCCCTAGATTTTATAGAATATTGATATACCTTATATCACAATTTCATTATGTTTACATTCCTCAGATACTTTGTTCTATTATTTTTTACATTTGTCATCATACTGTCCCTTAATTTTACTTGCCTTAACACATTTTTTGTGAGTTCCTTTCATGAGAGAAGCTCTTCTTTTCTCCAAAGGAGAGGAAATGCATACAATCATGACTTGGCTATAGTTAGGAGTGTGATACAAATGATGTTTTTGTCAATATCATACTTCTGGGCATCTGAGAAACAATTTTGGGTTTCAAATTAAAATAGCCCAAAAAAAAGTTACTGATATTTTTGTGTTTGCTTAAACTTCAGGTGACCAAGTAGCGTCATTTACAACCTCAGCCATATTTATGTGCATCATTGTGATCTCTTAATTGTAAAAATGTTTCCTGCCATGAATTGGTCAGTCTGCTTCTCCTACAACTTTTCACCATTTTTTACCAGAATAGGCCCATTTTGTGGCCAGGATAATGGAAAGTTGTGAGATGTCACTTATGAACCTGAAATCGCTACATCATAATGCTTTGTATCACGCCACGGCTAACGGACCTAACAATATTCAGAGAAATCATGAAGCACATGTGGTTTAACAGCCAAGCAACTGGAGGCAGGCAGGTTACCCAAACACTACATTCCTAGTACTGATAGCTGCGTGGGTGAACACCTGGTAGATTTCAAGGGCAGGTGCACTTTCAGGCAGTACATTCCTTCTAAACCAGCCGGCTGTGGCATAAAGATCTGGTGGAACTGATCTTGGAACATTTTAGAATATCTGTCATAGATAAAGGAAACCATTTAGGTATGGTAAAATGAATAATGGGGTCATAAATGACCACTCAGTCACTTTAGTCATTAAAAGAGCTCGGTTGCTTGAGGTTAGTATTAATAATAATAATATGACTTCCAGTTGGTCTTCTGTCCAGTTTTAACAACAACAGTGCTGTATTACTTCACTGAGGAGTGCAACAGTCTTTTTGTACATGATCTACACTAAATTACTTTAGATGTCACTTATGCTTCTGATACTGAGGCTTCTATAATGCATTGTGACACTAACACATTTTGTAAAATATGGTTTTGGAGCCTTTACACCAGTTATTATTACTATACTTATTTTCTGTAACATTGTGTAACTTTTGGTTCCTTGTGAAAAATTGTGAAACATTTTTACTGTGTCAGTTAAAACTTTAGCAAAAGGAGCTAGCTTACGCTGACAGAGGATGCATTATTCATTCCCAGTGCTTTCTCATTGCCAAGTGCATGTGAAAAGAGCTCTTCAGTGATCTGTAGTTTATAAGGGAATTTTACATTTCAAAGAGGAATACATATAGACTATATTGTACAGTAATGTATGGTGTGTATACCAGTGAAGTGAGATAATAAGCTCTCAGACTAAACAGACTAGGTTGCAGTGAGATACTGTGACTTGTGGTTTAAATTTTCATATCGCAACAACCAGTTTTCCTAACAGTGATAAGTACTTCAATTTGTGGAACTCAAAGAGAGTTTTAGTGTCTGGCTGTAGAACTAAAGAGCAAGCAGTGAAGCTGCTGAAGTGTATTTTAAAATTCATACCAGTGTTCAGTGTTTAAAAAACATAACATATTAGTCACCAAATGTATAGTAAGACTCAGAAGTCATTAAAGCATAGATTTCATACAAATTGTTGATTTATTCATCTGTGAAATTGCACAGGACCGCTGTTTATGATTCATGAACTGTACTGTTAGAACATAATAATAATTAAAACATTTCATTTCTGAAAAGTAGGTCTAACGTTTTACTTTGTTCTGTCCTGTTATTGTTATTGCAGTAATTATATCGTTGTGTGAAAGACTATGATCTCCAAAAGAGTGGGTTATTCTTTTGATTTCTACTTTAATGGATGTACAGTGGGTACGGAAAGTATTCAGAGCCCTTTAAATTTTTCACTCTTTGTTTCATTGCAAAAATCAAAAAAGTTTATTTTATTTCTCATTAATGTACACTCAGCACCCCATCTTAACAGAAAAAAACCAAAATGTAGAGATTTTTGCAAATTTATTAAAAAAGAAAAACTGAAATATCACATGGTCACAAGTATTCAGACTCTTTGCTCAGTATTGAGTAGAAGCACCCTTTTGAGCTAGTACAGCCATGAGTCTTCTTGGGAATGATGCAACAAGTTTTCCACACCTGGATTTGGGGATCCTCTGCCATTCTTCCTTGCAGATCCTCTCCAGTTCCGTCAGGTTGGATGGTGAATGTTGGTGGACAGCCATTTTCAGGTCCATTCTCCAGAGATGCTCAATTATGTTTAGGTCAGGGCTCTGGCTGGGCCAGTCAAGAATGGTCACAGAGTTGTTCTGAAGCCACTCCTTTGTTATTTTAGCTGTGTGCTGAGGGTCATTGTCTTGTTGGAAGGTGAACCTTCGGCCCAGTCTGAGGTCCTGAGCACTCTGGAAGAGGTTTTCTTCCAGGGTATCTCTGTACTTGGCCGCATTCATCTTTCCTTCAATTGCAACCAGTCGTCCTGTCCCTGCAGCTGAAAAACACCCCCACAGCATGATGCTGTCACCACCATGTTTCACTGTTGGGATTGTATCGGGCAGGTGATGAGCAGTGCCTGGTTTTCTCCACACATACCGCTTAGAATTAACACCAAAAAGTTCAATCTTCGTCTCATCAGACCAGAGAATCTTATTTCACATAGTCTGGGAGTCCTTCATGTGTTTTTTGGCAAACTCTATGTGGGCTTTCATATGTCTTGCACTGAGGAGAGGCTTCCGTCGGGCCACTCTGCCATAAAGCCCCGAATGGTGGAGGGCTGCAGTGATAGTTGACTTTGTGGAACTTTTTCTGTCAAGATGGGGTGCTGAGTGTACATTAATGAGAAATAAAATGAACTTTTTTGATTTTAGCAAATGGCTGCAATGAAACAAAGAGTGAAAATTTTAAAGGGGTCTGAATACTTACTCTGTACCCACTGTACCAACATGAAGTGTCTCAGTAAGTTACTGTGCCACCCCATGTAACCAGAACAGCTTCTATCCAACTTTTTGTTTATTTTGTGTCTGGGATTCTACTGAAGACATGCCTCAGTTGCTGTTTGATGGAGTATGCTGTCCAGTGTGTTGGTCCAAAATCTAAAACTGATGTTTAAATGGGTTGAGATCTGGTGGGTCTGATTGCCCAAGCTTACAGTGCTGTGAAAAAGTATTTGTCCCCTTACAGATTTCTTATTTTTTGCATATTTGTCACACATCTCAGATCATCAAACAAATTTTAATATTAGGCAAAGATAACATGAGTAAATAAAAAACGATGACCATGTTTGACTGTTGGTATGATGTTCTTTTTTTGAAAGGGACTCAAACCTTCACAAAAAATTTTAACTTTTGTCTTGGGGATCATCAAGATGTTTTTTGGCAAATGTGGGACAAGCCCAGCCTCTTTCTTATTGTTGAATCATGAACTCTGATCTTATCTGAAGCAAGTGAAGCGTGCAGTTCTTTAGATGTTGTTTTGGGTTCTTTTGTGACCTCCTGGATGATCTTTCATGAGCTCTTGGAGTAAGTTTGGTAGGCGGGCCATTCCTGGGAAGGTTCACCACTGTTCCAAGTTTTCTCTATTTGTGGATAATGGCTCTTACTGTGGTTTGATGGAGTCCCAAAGCCTTAGAAATGGATTTGTAACCCTTTCCAGACTGATCAATGTCAAGGACTTTGTTTCTTATCTATTTCTTAGATCATGGCATGATGTGTTGCTTTTTGAGATATTTTAGCCTACTTCCTACTGCAATTTATGGATTTGCAGTAACATGTCTGTGTAGGTTATCAGTCAGTCAGTGGCAGTAAAATGCTTGTAACAGAGATGATTCAATTCAATTTTATTTATATAACACCAAATCACAACAACAGTTGCCTCATGGCACTTTATATTGTAAGGTAAAAGCCTACAATAATATAGACCAGTGGTTCCCAAAGTGTGGGCCGTGGAAGATACTGCCAGTGGGCTGCAGTAATAACAGAAATTCAGTTTAAAATTACTCAGAAGTATGCATAGTTACATGTAAGGGAATTAAAACTGGTAATAGGAGATAGGAGATAATTTGTGATATTGCTCATTACTCTGACTGAAATTTACTGCTCGTGTATTGAAGTTTGTGTCCCAGTGGCGACTGGGTCACATATTGGCATTAGCACTATACATAAGACTGGGTAGTATTAGCAATTTAAAGCCAGAAGTCTGTGTTTTTTATGTTGTTGTTTTTTTTTATCAGATTTTCAAGGAAATACATTGCTTTCTCTTGTATTTTGATGAGTGAAGAGAGGCTTCTAGGCAGGAAGATTTCACAGGTCGGTGCTATGGGATAACTAGGCGGTCCCCATGGGATTTTTAGGTTTTTATGTGGGCTGCAGCACTCTTGACTTTGGGAACCACTGATATAGCGAAAACCCCAACCATCAGATGACCCCCATGAGCAAGGACTTGGCAACAGTGGGAAGGAAAAACTCCCTTTTAACAGGAAGAAACCTCTGGCAGAACCAGGCCCAGGGAGGGGCAGTCAACTGTGTGATGTGATGTGCTAGCTTTACAGAGGGCTTTTTTATAGAGCAACAAACTATTTTTTCCAGGCTAAATAAAGATCTTCCAAATTAGAGAGATGTCATTTCCTCTCCAGTTTATGGGTTACCTGCTTTAAGCGGCACATTTGTGTTATACCAGGGATTCAAGCACTTCTGATTTGAGTCTTTCTCTTTCAAAAATGGCACAGTATCCAGAGTCGTATGCAGCCATGATGTAAAACCATCTACAAGATAATATACCTCTGTGGGAGTAGTTTAGGTAGCTGCTCTGCTCTGTGTTGGCACATGGCACAGAAGAGGATAATAATGGAGGAATTAAGTCCTTAAACTTAATTACAGCATTTTCAGAAAAACTTCTACTGTAATGAAATTTATTCCGCACTACTGTGTAATCCATTATTGTAAATTGAAATGTCATTAAGAAATTATCAGACAAAAGAGGGTTTTCAGGGAAATCCTGTTAAGTCTTCAGTTTCTATGTCATATGTCAGAACAAGATCCAGAGTGTGATTTTCAGCATTTACATGGATGTTAAAATCACCCATTATAATTTTTTTTTATCTGAACTGAGCACTAAATCAGATGGAAAGTCTGAGAAATCAGATAGAAACTTTGAGTAAGGGTCAGGTGGATGACAGAACACAACAAATAAAACAGTTTTTTGAGTTTTCCAATAAGGATGTACAAGGCTGAGAGTCAGGCTTTCAAATAAATTAAATCTCTGTCTGGATTTTTGGTTGATTAATAAGCTGGAGTGAAAAATTGCTGCTAATCCTCCTCCTCAACCTGTGCTTTGAGCTTTCTGACAGTTTAAATGATTCAACATCCCCAAGTCATACTAACATATTCATCCTGCTTTAACCAGGTAGAATAAATCAATATGTTGATCAATTATTAAATCATTTACTACCACCAGCTTATCTCACTGAAGATATAGTTTGGGGTTTTCCCCTTTAATTTGGAACACATGTATATAATGAAATGCGCTGATTGACTATTATGCTGACTGACTAAAACAGATGCAGATTTGGTGCTTTGTATTATAATTTCCACTTCCTCTAATTAAAAGTGAAGAACAAAGTGTGTTATTGAGCAAAAACTGTGAATATGGTCTCTGTCTGCATTTTCCTAGCATAATAATGCCCACATTCACAACAGGCGGAACTGGCAAACTCAACAGCGAAGCTCTATATGAGAAACAGAGGAGAATGCTGTTTCCTAAAGAAGCTGAAATCATTCAACTTGTGCAGCAACATCTTGGATATTTTCTATCCCTCGCTTGTAGCAAGTGCAATGTACTTTCCTGTGGTCTGCTGGGTGGCCGCATGCCGCAAGCCAGACTGATTAAACTGATCAGGAAGGCTGGCTCTGTGATTGGCTGCAAACTGGACACGCTTGAAGCTGTGGAGAGGTGGTCACTGAACAAACTGCTATCCATCATAGGTATCATGACCACCCACTGCACCACTTACTCGACAGGCTGCAGAGCGCCTTCTCCAACAGACGGATTCAGCTCTGCTGCTAGAAGGACCGATACAGGAAAGCTTTCATATTTCATGCAACACATCTGTCGAACAGAGAGTTTTCTCAAGTTAACAGTCTATTTCAGTCCTGTACTTTCACAACACCCACTATAAGACACTTAATTGCACTGGCTACTACATTTTACACTGTTATGCTAAGCCACTTTTATGTGATGTGATATTTTTTAATTTTACTTTATTGCATTTATTTTGAATTCAGATTAGTTTTTCCTTATTAAGATATTTTTTGGGCATATTGTATTCTATTTATTGAGCTATATGCCATAGGATGGATAGAGGATAATTACTGAATTAGGAAGTGCAGAGGATTAGTAAGGAGGAAATTATGGGAGCTACGAAGAGGATTAAAAGTGGAAAGGCATTTGACCGAGATGAAATACCTGTGGACATATGGACATGTCTAAAAGAGAGGGCAGTGAACTTTTTGACCAGATTGTTTAACACAATCCTGGACAAAGCTCAGGAGGTAGAGCAAGTCACCTGCTAATTGGAAGGTTGGTGGTTCGATCCCTGGCTGCTCCAGTTTGCATGCCAAAGTAGCCTTGGGCAAGATACTGAACTCCAAATTGCTCTCAATGTGCTCATTGGAGTGTGCATGTTAGATTGAAAGCACTTAGATGTAGAAAAAAGTGCTTGTATGAATGGGTGAATGAAGACATATTGTATAAAGGGCTTTGAGTAGAGCAGAATAACAGTAGATAAGAACCAGTCCATTTACCATGTCTGAGAAATGGAGAAGTAGTGTACTGGTACCAATGTTCAAGAAGAAGGGTGATGTACAGAGCTGTAGTAACTACAGAGGGCTAAAGTTGATGAGCCATGCCATATCATACCATGGCTTCATGATGAGAAAGAGCACTACAGGTGGGATGTTTGCTTTGAGAGTGTTGATGGAGAAGTCTAGAGAAGGTCAGAAGGAGTTGCACTGTGTCTTTGTGGATCTAGAGAAAGCATGTGATAGGGTGCTGAGAAGAAGTGTGGTACTGCATGAAGAATTCAGGAATGGCAGAGAAGTATGTGAGGGTGGTGTGGGACATGAGGACAGCAAGACAGTAGTGAAGTTTGTGGTAGGAGTGACAGATCGGTTGAAGGTGGGGGTGGGATTACATCAGGGGTTGGTTCTGAGCCCCTTCTTGTTTGCAGTGGTGATGGACAGGTTGACAGGTGAAGTCTGGCAGGAATCTCAGTGGACTATGATGTTCACAGACCACACTGTGATCATTAGTAAGAGCAGGGAGCAGGTGGAAGAGAGCTTGGGGAGGTGGAGGTATGCACTGGAGAGAAGAGGAATGGAAATGAGTAGAAACAACACAGAATACATGTGTGTGAATGAGAGGGAGACAATTGGAAAGGTGAACATGCAAGGAGATGAGGTAGTGAAGTGGATGACTTTAAATACCCGGGTTCAACCATCCAAAGCAACAGACAGTGCACAAGAGAGGTGAAGGCAGTGTAGAGCAGATGGGGATGAGTGTTGTGGGTAACTTGTGACAGAAGGATAGTAGCAGGACTGAAAGGGACAGTTTACAAGATGGTAGAGAGACCTGCTATAATGTACGGTTTGAAGATAGTGGCACTAACAAAAAGACTAGAGGCAGAGTTGAAGATGTAAAGATTTTCATTGGGAGTCACCAGGATGGACATGATTAAGAATGCACACATCAGAGGGAAAGCTCAGGTTGAGCAGATGGAGACAAAGTTAGAGAGACAAAGCTGAGATGGTTTGGACATGCGCAGAGGAGGGATAATGGACATACTGGACAAAGGATATTAAATATGGAGCTGCCAGGCAGGAGAAGGAGAAACCTCAGAGAAGATGAATTGATGTAGTGAGGGAGGACATGCAGAGGGCTGGTGTGACAGAACATGATGGAGGCAGATGATCCACTGTGTTTGACCACTAAAGAAGAAGAAAATTAACTAAAAACGAGCCTCTAAATTTAAAGTTAAGGGATTTAGTCTTCATTTATAAGTAAAAAAATCTTAAAAATAAAGCTCTGTTTCCACTTTAGACTTTAGCAAGTAAGTAAGCAGATAAATCAACTTAGGTGGGAAAAGAATAAGAAAAAGGCGAAAACTGACCCCGGAGCGTCTATTCTTTCTCACTCACCGGAAACAAGGTATTCATCAACTTCCTGTGTCACGGGGCACCAGGGAGACGGAGCAAAAAAAGCGGGCATACCGAAATCTTAATTGTTTTCTCTCGCTTCGAAATATTTGAAAGCGCGTGCATTTTGGCTTATAAAGTCAAACAACTGGATCTCCTGGATCAGTGACTCTCCGGGGTTTGCTTTGGGCTCTCGAAGAAGCTCATTCATTCGTCGTTGGTAGCTAGCTAGCTACGAGTCACGGGCCCACTATTCTTCTAGACTTTGCTACAAGCTAGTTAGCTAACATTAGCAGGCTAACCCATGCGAACACGTTTTCTTTATCAATGATTCTGCCTGTTACGTCGTAAATAAATACTCCACCGTTAATCTATGTGCTAGTTAACATCTTTAGCTAAATCTGTCGTTAAGTAAGCTACTAGTCGAGGCTAACTTTCCGGAGCTCAATCTACGCGACACTTGTTTTTAAAAGTGTTGTTCACTTTGTTGCTAGCTTAAGCTAGCCACCGCCAACTGAACAACGCAGTCCCCGAAAGCGTAGCAGCCTTCAGCAGAGAGATGTCGGACTTCGACGAATTTGAAAGACAGCTGTCTGAGAACAAACAAGGTAAACGAATCAGTTTTTACCTAAACATTTACAAACGTCAGCAAGACCTATGTTTGCACAGGCCGCTATCAGTTTATCCAGCCGTGGATATGTCTATTTACTGGAACAATATTAAGCAAATTAGAAGCCCACGGTCTCATCATTTATCTCGTTGAATATTATTTCAACTGATGCTGACTTTTCTTGTTAAGTTTGCCAGTAGCCGAACTAAAAAAAAAAAAAAGAAATAAAAAAGTAACTGTGTTTCTTTAAAGCGTGGTGAGTTTATATCATGATCCGATACCAGCTGACTAAAAATTGGTGCAGCTAGCATTGATTTTTTTTTGCAGCGGTTGCGTACACTAAACGTCTCCAGTCCAGATTGGTTGTTACTGCCTCTAACTTTTCGGCTCATAACCGGTAACTCCACACCACCAGTTGCTACCATACTTATCCCGTACAAACTGTGTCGAGCTAGATTTGGTCTTAAGCTACATTTGTCCACACACAATGAGCTAAACCCAGGTAGTGGATAGCGTTTATGAAACTCCATGAGCTGGCCAAATTATTCAGCATACAACTATAAAAGCTGTGGTCTTT